>SKCR01034748.1:0-226124 GCA_019454045.1 Zanthoxylum bungeanum
GTTTTATGGATTACGTGATTTATATATATATATATATATAGACCCGGCCACGGTTCCGGTTCGGAACCGGAACCGAACCGGAACCGAACCGGTTGGAACCGGAAGGTTCCGGTTCCAACCGGTTCCGGTTCCGGTTCCGGAACCGAACCGGAATGGGACCGGTTCGGTTGGGGTTCCACCCCAACTCGAACCGGTCCGAACCGGTGGAACCGTACGGTTCCACCGGTTCGGACGGTTCCAACCGGAACCGTTCGGTTCCGGTTGGAACCGTCGGGTTCCTGTTGGAACCGTAGGGTTCCAACAGGAACCCTAAGGCCCCCAACGGCTAGTAGCCGTTGGGGGCCTTATTAGTTATTCCCCCAACGGCTACTGCCGTTGGGGGATGCAGGGAGCCGTTTGGCTCCCTGCCAAACGGCTCCCTGCCAAAAAAAATAAAAATAAATAAAATTATAAAAAAAATTTTATTATATAAAATAAAAATTACTAATGTACCCCTAATAACGGTAATAAAACGGTTATATTTAGGGGCATTTTTGGTATCAAAAAAATTCTAAAATTCTATAAATAGGATTCATTTTTCATAATTTCATCACACCAATTCTCATTTTCTATAAATCTCTTATTCTCAATCTTACTTCAATACAATTCTCTTATTTTAGTTGTTAATTAATTTGTTATCACATTCGGCATTCGCATCGCAATTATTCAAATGGCAAGCTCATCCGAGAACATAATGTCAAATATGCCGACCCAAGAGAGCGGCCCCAGTGTCAGTGCACAATCACAGAGAAGAGAAGTTAAGGCTCGGTCATCCGATATTTTCAAAATTCATTTTAATTTGGAACGCCTAGACGATGGTTCACAACGAGCAATTTGCAACTATTGTGGGGTTATCTATAAATTTTCTGGTGGATACGGAAATATGATCAAGCACATGGAGAAACATCATCCGGTTGAATGGGATATTTGTGAAAAAATTTTAGATATTTTAAAAGTTTTTAATGATGCTACTTTAGTTTTTAGCGGCGTTTATTATCCTACAGCACATTTATTTCTTCTTGAGAGTTTAAATATTGTTGGCACTCTCGATGAGCATGTTGACAGTAGCGATCCTAATGATATTGTTTTGTTAGAAGCCATTACTGTTATGAAGCTAAAATGGTTAAACTATTTTAAAGAAATTCCTTTACTTTATCTTATTGCTGCTGTTTTTGATCCTAGATTTAAATTAGAAGGTTTGAGTGGTGCTTTACAAGCTTATTATGGTTATTTAGGAATATTAGATGAAATTGACATTACTAGATTAATGACGAAATTAAGAAATGATTTAATTGAGTTATTTAATGATTATATTGTAAGATATAACTTAGGAACATTAGGTCAATCTAGTAGTAGCGAACCGGTAATTCAAACAAGACTTAGCGCAGGGGATCGTTGGTTATTGCAACGAAATAAAAAAGCTAGGGATACGACAACTAATAACCCTGAATTAGATAATTATTTATCTACAAATTTTGAGTTTTCTAATGAAAGTTTATGCAGTAAAAATTTTAAAATCCTTGAATGGTGGAACCGGCATCAAAATATATATCCTGTTTTATCTATTATTGCTAAAGAGATCTTGGCAGCACCTATTTCCACCGTTGCGGTTGAGCAAGCCTTCAGCTTGGGAGGTAATATATTGGAAGCTAGGCGATCTTCATTACATCCAAGCACTCTAGAAGCAACAGCTTGTGTGGATGATTGGACTCGAGCTGATCTGAGACAACAAGAAGATGCCCCCGATGATTGTGAAGATTTGTTCGATAATGCTTCTGCAACAAGTGCAAGCGGAACCGGAGCCGAAGGATCAAC
Source organism: Zanthoxylum bungeanum (assembly GCA_019454045.1). Taxonomy (NCBI): domain Eukaryota; kingdom Viridiplantae; phylum Streptophyta; class Magnoliopsida; order Sapindales; family Rutaceae; genus Zanthoxylum; species Zanthoxylum bungeanum. The sequence goes on from SKCR01034748.1 coordinate 1,855, forward strand.
CGATAATGATGATTGATAATTGTAAAATTATAATTTACAAAAGGGGATATGTCTAAAAGACTAAAACTTGTAATGGAACTACGTGAGCTTTGATTCCTCTCACCCTTGGAGGATACGTAGGCAACTTAAATATTTAAAAATTTAAGCTCAAGCTCTTCAATGTAATAAAATTTTTTTTTTTTAAATTTAATCTCATTTTTTTTTATTTAAATTAATCAAAAAAAAAAAAAAAAAATATTTAACCGAACCGAACCGGAACCGAAAGGTTCGGTTCCGGTTCGGTTTTCGGTTCCGGTTCCACTTAAGTGTGGAACCGGAACCGAACCGGATTTAACCGGTTCGGTTCCGGTTCCACACTTGTGGAACCGGAAACCGGCCGGTTCGGTTCGGTTCCGAACCGGAACCGAACCGCCGGCGGGTCTATATATATATATATATATTTTGAAATTAATCACATAAAATTCTTATTTAATACATGACAAATGAGTTAATTAAATAAATCTCACACCAATACGTTATATAACATGTTCTTGGCGTGGGTACTCTAGAACAAGCCACCTAAGACTTATAATTATTGGTAAAATTTAAGGATTTCTATTTTAATTAATTTTTTTGTATCACAAAAAGAATAAGTTCAGTCATTCTGATATATTTAGTTAGTTTTTATTAAATATGAACCTTGAGTTATCTTAAATTTTATGGAGTTCTAATTGAATTCTTAAAATGAGATTCATATCAATAAAAAATTAAAAAATATATATAAGTCATATTATACACTAATATTATAAATTGAATTTCATCCGAATTCAGTGACTCAAATTTTGGTTAAAATTTTGGGAGCCCAGCCGACCACCCCTAGCCATGATTCTAAGTCTACATGAGCCAAATTATAACCTATAGATTTCAAAAGATTAAAAATAATAAATTACTAATAAATTAAATTATTAAAAAATATATTATAATATCCGATAAGTGTCAATACACTATGATAACAAATTGAGAAACTTAATTTTTTTTTTTGTAATTAAATATTATACATTTATAAAGGGAAAAAATTGCATCAGAGAAGAAGCAAAATAACTCCACCAATACATAATTTTCAAGAATGAAAGCATAACAATATATCAAATCATAAACAAACCAAGCAAGCATAAAAAAAAAAACCCTCAAATAAAAAAGGAACTCACGTTCTTTTATTCTTTTATATCACCAAACTTATTGACAATTGATTCTAAATTTATTTATGCAATTTTCCTTTCAATGTACATGGTCATTGAATCTGTGTAAGGCCCGTCTGGTATCCTTTGGCCTTATTTTTTTATTTTATTTTTTTAATTGTAACTTTTAAATAATTAATAGCCAATGGCCTCATATTTTCTTTTTCACAACATGCTATGAATTTGTGAGAAAATCTTCTTCCAGTTTACCGAATTCTCTGTATTTTTAGAAATTTACTTTCTTTTTATTAACTCGCTTATATATATATATATTTTGTTGACTTTTCCTTTTCCTCTTGAAATTTGCTTGTTTTTTTTTTTTTTTTAATATGTTTATTAACTTATTTTTACCTTCGTTTCCTCGTTCATTAAATACCCTAAAAAAATAAAAACAAAAACAAACTCAACAGGAGCCATAATCCCCTCTAATATGAGATCCTCCATTTGGAGGAGTTTGTTTATTATCAGGAGATTCATTCTAGTAATTTTCATTACTGCTTTGCATGTTGGTTACATATTTGTACTCTAGACTCATGATTTTTTTTAAAAAATTATATAAGCCATGTTAAATAATAAATTTATTGTGTATTTTTGTTTATGTCCACGTTTGTACGTATAAAAGATTAAAATACTAAACACATCAAATATTATGACATCAAGAACCTTACTTTGGAAAAAGAAAAAACACACACACATATATTTCATAAAGAATGACAACAATATAATGAATAAATTTATAATATAAGTCCCTAGCTCTGATTCTCCATCCTAAAAGGTTGTTCAAATAAAAATAAATTTATTGTATTTTAATCAAATCTTTAGGTTATTTATGTAATTATAGGTAAATATTTACTAGTGATGTCGATGATATAATGTAAAAACAAATTATATAATATTAATAGAAGATATATAAATTACTCTTTAATATTGAAAGTGAATAAATGAATTATTATATAAATACTCTCATTTGGTGTGTGTTTTGGAAAACATCAATCAATATATTACTATATTGAGCTATCTCCTTATTTTAGGGTAAAACATTAATTAGGATGATTGTTTTAATGAATTGAATTTAGTTTTTTGGTGTCTTTCTGTTGCCATCGGTAGTCATCCATTTCCTTCACTTCAAGCCTTTTCAAGAATTAATTCAAATTCTAAGTACTTGATTCAACGCATTATGTGCTCTCAATAAAAACAATACCTCTTCCAATTTATCATCTATACTACTTACCTACAATCATTATTTCAAGGTAAAACGTTAATTAGGGTGGTTGTTTTGATGAATTCAATAAATTATCTGATTCAATTCTCTTTGAAACCTGGAAATCCATTAAATAAAGCTTGTTAGTTCAAAGTGTCACTACAAGAATTATGGCTTTTAGCGTCCAAATATTTAGCGTCGAATACTGTTTCGACACTAAAACTCACTTTTGGCGTCGAATATAATTGTCGACGCTATATGTCATATTTTTAGCGTCGAATATCATTTTAGACGCTATATGTCACATTTTTAGCGACGGAATAAAACTTCGACGCAGAATATTAATGTTTTAGCGTCGAAAACTTTGTTCGACGCTAAAAGCAGTACTTTAGCATCGAATAACATTCGACGCTGAATAATTCTATTATTGCAATAATTTTTGGCGCCAAATATTACACTTGTAGCGTCAAAAAACGGAGTCGACGCCACAAATATACTTTTAGCGTCGAAAATATATCGTCGCTAAAGGTTTACGAAGTTTCCACCGGCAGATCCTTGATTCTTTCTCGTCTAAATTAAATTCGACGCTAATTTTTTGATATTTAGCGTCGAAAAAACGGTTTCGACGCTAAAAACTGCAACAATTAGCGTCGAATTTGAATATTCGACGCTAAAGATAGATTAAAATGCAGATTATCACCAACCCTTCTCCCCCTCTGTTTTTTCTCTCATTCTCTTCATTTTCATCCTCTGAAATCTGAGAATTTCTCCTCTACAGCCTCACATCTCTCCTAAAAATTGTCAATAAAATTGTAATCAATTCCGATAAGGTAATTATTCTTTCATATTTCTTTATTTTTAAATTTTTATGATTATATATGTTGTTTATATGTTGTTTGTTATTGATTTATGATTCATAATGTAGAGTAAGTATATTAATTAATAAAATATAATTTTTTTGTAAACTATTTAATTTATCAACCAAATATATATATATATAATATATATATATATGCTTAAATAAAGTATTACTGAATTAGTAATGTTGATTACTGTAAAATGATATCTAATAATTATATATTATATTTAGGTATTCTGCTGAAATGAATAGAAATTGGATGAGCTCTCTGGATAGATTGAGTGTTGAATATCGTAATGGAGTGTCTGATGAGTTATGGAAGTCGCAAAGCAACACATTGATGCAGAAGGTCGTGTTCGTTGTCCATGTGCAAATTGTTTGAATAGGAAAAGGAAGCGGTTAGATGAAGTTCATAATCATTTATACATGCCAGGAATATCACCAACTTACCGTACGTGGATTTATCACGGTGAGCAGTTATCATTCTCAGTCACGGTTTTTTGATGTCGGCGAAGGGAGCAGTAGTTACAATCAACCTGCAAACGATGAGATCACCGATATTTTGCATGACTTACAAGGTCCACAACTTGGTCATAGTGTTAGTGGTGACATGCCAGTGTTAAGTGTAAATGATCAAAATTTATTTAGTGAACTACTTGATGAGGCAAAAAAAATTCCATTCGAAGGTGCTGGAATGTCGATCTTGAATTTCGTTGTGAAATTATTACACATTAAAGTGATCAACAGAATGACCAACAAAAGTAGTATCGATATGATGTTAGAGTTACTGGCCCAAATGTTACCGGTTGGAAGCGAATTGCCTAAGTCATACTACGAGGCAAAGAAAATGTTGCGTGATCTGGGAATGGGGTATGAATCCATTCATGCTTGTAAGTTTGATTGTGTATTATTTCGTGCCGAGTATGAATCACTTGAACATTGTCCGATATGTGGTGAAAGTCGGTACAAAGTCCGTGGTATGGGGAAGAAAGTGCCTCAAAAGATATTGCGATATTTCCCTTTAATGCCCAGGCTGCAGAGATTGTTCATGTCACGACACACAGCGACTGATATGATGTGGCATCATGAAAAGAGGATCGGTGCGGAGGGCATACTTAGACATCCTGCGGACGGAACCGAATGGAAGGAATTTGATGACATGTACCCCCGTTTCGCTGATGACCCCCGTAATGTCAGGTTAGGTCTTGCCTCTGATGGTTTTAACCCATTTGGGAATATGTACAACTCTTATAGCATCTGGCCCGTTATTGTCATTCCATATAACTTACCTCCATGGAAATGTATGAAGGATCCGTTCATGTTTATGTCATTGCTTATCCCTGGTCCACGTTCACCTGGTAAAGATATAAATATTTACTTGAGACCATTGATCGAAGAGTTACAAACATTATGGAATGTGGGTGTGCATACCTATGATGCAGTATTTTCAGATGCATGCCGCATTATTATGGATCATTAATGATTTTCCAGCCTATGGTTCATTATCTGGATGGAGCACTAAAGGATACATGGCATGTCCAGTTTGTGCGGATCATACACCTTCGCAACGATTACGGAATAAAATCGGATACACGGGGCACATGAGATTTCTTGAGTCGAGTCATCCTTGGCGGAGGAGTAAATTATTTAACGGGCAACATGAACCTCAGAGTAAGCCCAGTCGATTGTCTGCATTTGACATACTTTGCCAACATCAACATCTCAAAGACAGCACACCAGGTAAACATCATAATAATAGAGATAAAAATCGAAAACGGTTACCTGAAGAGTTGAATTGGACAGGAAAGAGTATTTTCTTTGAGTTAGAATATTGGGGGACTCTGAGTTTGCGACATAATTTGGATGTAATGCATATAGAGAAAAATATTTGTGAGAGTTTAGTAGGTACACTATTCAATATTCCGGGTAAGACAAAAGACACTGTAAATGCTAGATTGGACCTACAAGATCTTAGAATTCGCAGTGAATTGCATTTACAAGACTCCTCTCGAGGTTTTATTAAGCCTCCTGCTAGTTATGTGCTCAATCAATCGGAGAGAAAATCATTCTGTGATTGGCTGAAAATGGTTAAATTCCCTGATAATTATGCATCCAATATTGGGCGTTGGGTCAGAGATGATACAATAACGGGATTAAAGAGTCACGATTGTCATGTGCTTCTCGAGATTCTCCTTCCTGTTGGCATTCGACCTTATCTCCCCCCGAATGTATGCGACGTCGTACTTGATCTATGTGGCTTCTTTAAACAATGTGTCAGAGGACATTAAGCACATCTGTTATTGACGACCTTGAGCGAGGAATCGTGATAATCCTATGCAAGCTGGAGCGAATTTTGCCACCCACTTTCTTTGATGTCATGGTACATCTGGCTGTGCATTTACCGGCTGAAGCTAGAAAGGGAGGTCCTGTCCATTACAGATGGATGTATCCCATTGAGAGGTACTATATATATATATATATATATACAGTTTTATATAAGAAAATTTGTAACCGTTTTTATGTGCATAGAATTTAGTCTTAATGCAAACTTGTTGTCATATCTGCAGAGCTTTGGGAGATTACAAAAAATATGTGAAAAACAAGGCACGCCATGAAGGTTCAATAGCTGAAGCTGTTATAATAAGTGAAGCAATAACATTTTGTTCGATGTACATGCAGAATATTGAAACTCATTTCAATCGTCGGCCACGAAACTATGATGGAGATGCAAGTAATAACCAAGAGATCACAGTGTTCCGTCAAAATTACAGACCATTTGGGGCAGTAGGTGTCAAATTACTAACCCTTCAGGAAGTTCAACGTGCGCATTGGTTTATATTGAGTAATTGTGATGAAGTGCAACCGTATTTAACGTAAGTTTTTCTGGTGCATCATTACTGTTTTTTTTCCATACATTAACCGTGATAATTTATTGTAGGCAACATCTAACAATGCTACAATATGATGGTGACCATAATGTTGATGAAACCCACAAAAAAGAATTTCCTAAATGGTTTGAGACAACTGTAAGTTAGAATATTTTATATTTATTTTGATCCTAACATTAAACATTTCAGTTTGTTATATTAACACATGTATTTCATTGTCAGATTATTAATCAAGTACAAAATGGTCAATTGGACTCGCAATCCTCGTTGGTTTCTTTGGCTTATGGGCCTCAGAAGCAGACGTATGAGTACAGTGGATGTATTGTCAACGGAGTTAGATTTCATACCGAACAGCGAGATGTTAATCATGTGACTCAAAATTCTGGAATTGTAGTCCAAGGAGAACACGACTCAGATGTAATTGACTTCTACGGCGTATTGCAATCGGTCATTGAGTTGATATATCGACCCAGACGACATATTGTGCTATTCCAATGTAAGTGGTTTGACAAAAATGCCAGAAAGAGGAGAATTCAAGTTAGTAATCATCTCACGTCAATTAATGTTCAACGTTGTTGGTACAAGAATGATCTATACATTTTTTGTACGCAAGCACGTTCAGTGATATATATACCTGATCCTAAGTTAGGAACTGGATGGATGGTGGTAGAAAAGTTACAACATAGGGCCATTTGGGACACGCAGGAGAAAGATATAGTTGACATATCAGATGAAACACCAGAAGTCTCCGGCAATTTTGAAGTTCCTGAACAGATATTTTTTGGACCAACTGCCAACGTTCCTGAAAATATCACATTAACTCGAGCTAGTACAGACGTTGAGCTAATTCCTCATTCTGAAGTGAGCGTTGAAGTAGCAAGTGAAGAACAATTTGACACTGAAGATGACTTCGATTCCAGTCACGAATCCTCAAATACCGACGATAATAGTGATTAATTATGAAGTTACAGTATTTTGTGATTGATGAATAATTTTATGGATTATAATGTATGGTTGTTGATTTTAATTACTCTTTAGATATGGTTGAAATATTAACGTAATGATTTATAGTATAACTATGATATATTTGTTTTTAATTAATATTTTTAATGATAGACATTTAGCGTCGAAATAAAATTGTCGACGCTAAATGTAAGACATTTAGCGTCGAGATACAATAGTCGACGCTACATTAAGACATTTAGCGTCGATTATTATTCGATGCTAAATTAAAGACATTTACCGTCGATTATTCTTCGACGGTAAATGTCAGACATTTAGCGTCGAAAATTCGAATTCGACGCTAAATAAAAATTAAATTTCCCGGAAAAATAACCCTAAATTTTTAATAAGCCGCTCATTTTTTTACGTCGAAATAGTCGACGCTAAAATCAAATTAATTCGACGCTAATTTTACATTTAGCGTCGAATTTTGTATTTCGACGCTAAATATAAAAATTAAATTTCCCGGAAAAATAACCCTAAATTTTAATGAACCGCCAACTTATTTGCGTCGAAGTATTCGACGCTAAAAGAAAATAAATTCGACGCTAAATGTCTTTTAAATCCCTAAAACCAGAGACCTCTTCTTCTCGGCTCAAACGAGAAAAATTCGCCCAAGCACTCTATTTTTCTGCATTCTCGGCTTCTAGACATCGCAAGCAACGAATTTAAGGTAAGTCTCACTTAATCCTCGTTTTAATTTGATGATGATGATGATGATGGTGATGGTTTTCATTTGTTGATTTATGATTGTTGATGATGATGATTGTTGAAGTTGATGATGAATTTGCATGATAAATGATGAATGATGAATGATAAATGATAAATGATGAATGATAAATGATAAATGATAAATGTTGAATGATGAATGATGAATGATAAATGATAAATGATAAATGTTGAATGATGAATGATGAATGATAAATGATGAATGATGAATGATGAATGATGATGATCGACACGTTAAATGGACGACGAACCGAGACGACGAATCGAGACGATTGAGGACGACGAACTGCCCAGAACAGCTGCTGTTCGTCGTCCTCAATCGTCGTCCATCATGTTCGTCGTCCAAATTTGGAATGTTTGTATGTGTTTTGGAATTCGAAAGTTCATATAGTATAGTATGTGTTTTGGAATGTTTGTTATGGTTATGCGTGTGCATGAGAAGTCGTTGTATGATGATACGTCTATGATGGAACTCGTAGATTATATGGATAATGAATGCATATGTGAAATGAATAAATGAATGAATGAATTTGAAAACGAAAGTGAGCATTCGATGTTATAAGCGCTTTTGTTAAGTTGTATTCACTAGTATGGATATGTATGTATATGTATAAGAACTTTGGAATTTGATGACGCTAATGCGACGGGTTTTTGCAGATGGCACCGGGCAATCGCAAACGGGCTACCGCGACTCCATCTACATCAGCAAGGGCAACTGGCCCTGGTGATTTCTCTGGTAGCACAGGTGAGTCCAGTACAATGAAGGGTCGAGGACGCACCCGTGGCTGGGGTTGGCTAAGTACGTTAAGGCTCACGGCCGTATCCGGATACAGATAACAGATGATGGACACACTCAAGTCGGACAACATAATTCAGCGTTTAATACAGCCATAGGAGCTACAGCTCGATATGAAGCTCCCCAAAACTACGTATCTTGGAGAAAGATACCGTGGGAGACGAAAATGAACCAACTATTCCCTTCGCTACTTGTAAGTTTTCGATATTGTTTGTTATTTAACATTTTTATTTTATACTTATTTTTACTCGAATTTTCATGTAGGAATGGTTCGACTTCGATCTGACCCAAGTGAATGTCCAACAATATATTGACTACCACATGGGGAAAAGTTATAAAGATTATAGAACAAAAGTCCTGAAACCAATATTCGACGAACATGGACCTTCAAATGCTCCACAACACAAGCCTGATTTTATAGAGGAACAAGATTAGACATTTTTATGTGAGCTTTGGTCTAGCAAAAAACACGAGGTAAATTTTGAAATAAACGGAAATTTATAATTGTATTTGTTTTCGGTACTTACAGTGTTGGTAAATACAGGATAAATGTCACGCAAATGCGGAAAATCGAAGTCACTTGCGTTTTAACCACCGTGGAGGTTCGAAGCCATTTATCCAACATCGTGCCGAACATGCTGAGGTAAATATATCATAACGTAAAATTTAACAGTTAATTGTTTTTACTAATCTGGAATAATATTGAATTTATTTTATGTTTATAACAGAGTAGCACATGTGAGGTGTAATCATTTCTAGATTTTTTCCGTGTGACGCATTACAATGAGAGGAACAAATGGATAAATGAAGAAGCCGAACGCTGCTATGTAAGTTTCAGTTTTTAAAATAAAATAATTAATATTATATATGTTAATTTTTTTCTCAAATTCTAATATTAACTTATTTTTTGAAACAGAACGAAATGATGGAATTCCAACATCAAACTCAGGAGACAGGGTCCGACCCCATACCAGATGAGCAGCTGTCGCAATTGGTTTTCAAGAATCAGACAGCTTACAACGTTGGTCTTGGCACTCGTAAGAAGCCAACGTCATCTGCACGCAATAGTGGTAATTCGGACAATTTCTCTCTTCGAGACGAGTTAGTCACCACCAAAGACGAGCTAGCCAGCACCCGAGACGAGCTGCAGCAGACTAAGGAGAAGCTACAACAGGTCACGGTGGACCACGAGAAGAAGATGGTGGACTACGAGAAGAAGATGGAGCAGTTGGAACAGCAAATGCTGGCTTTCCGTCAGATGTTCGAGGCCTCAATGAGTCATGGTGCATCGGGCTCGAGCGTCCCCCCATCACAGTAGAAATTAATTTTATATTTTGTTTTGTATAAACATTTTGAACAAATAGATTTAATATAATATTTCTTTTTTCTAAAACAAATTTCAATATAATATTTCGTCATTTTGTTATTAATTACATTTTTTTCAACTAAATTAAATATTTTAGCCCAAAAAATAAGTAAATTACTAATTTTTTAAAAAATAAATTTTTTACTTTTAGCGTCGAATATTTCGACGCTAATAGTATACAAAATGGCCGCTGTAAGCGTACATATAATACTTTTTTAATATACGTTAGCGTCGACAAGTTTCGACGCTAAAAGTTTTACTTTTAGCGTCTAATCTTTCGACGGTAATAGTAAAAAAATTGTCGCTGTAAGCTTACATATAATACTTTTTTAATATACTTTAGCGTCGACAATTTGCGACGCTAAAAGTTTGAATTTTTGCGTCGAATTATTTCGTCGCTAAATATAAAATATAGCGTCGGACAATTTACTTTAGCGTCGAAAAAAAATGGACGCAGAATACTGTTTTTTAGCGTCGCATGTAATTATTTCGACGCTAAAAGTGATTTTCGTCGACATTTTATCGTCCATTTTTTGCGTCTAATTTTTTCGACGCTAAATATCTTTTGCGTCGAAACCGTGACTTATGGCGTCGAATTATGTCGACGCTAAATGGTCTAATTCTTGTAGTGTGTGTTAGTAAATTCCGTAACAAAATAAGTTCAATTGAGTTGTAATGAGGGTTGGAGATCTCGGAACAATTGGACAAGTATTTGGACAACTTCATATGGAGATATCAGAGCGATATTCACTCTTTTGGACATTTCAGAATATTTAGAGCTCCAATTGACATGAGATCAGTGTCATTACAAAGTACACTTGAAGACGATCTCGTACAGATAAAGAAAACATAATTTTTTCAAGGGACGAGAAAGTTACAAGTGATTTAAGTTGCACTTCAAAATCAGTCTGTGATGTGTGTTCGTCTGCGCGTTCGAACACCCAGAGGTAGAAACTTTGCGTTTGAGGGGCGTTCTGACCGGCGTAAACACACACGTATAACGCAAGCGCACGTATCGTTCAAGTAGTATAAAAATATCGATCCAACGAGGACTTAATTCCTACTGTTGTTATTAATTATTGATACTATTTATTTACAGGTATCTAATTATAGGGATAATGAAATTGATTGCTTTTGGTTGGTTGAATGTGGATTTGCTAATTAAAATAAAAACAGACTCAAAAGAAAATACTAAGGAAAATAAAAGAAAAGACTCAAAGATCTAGGGTCGTGACTAGGGATGGTAGTGGGTAGGGTATGGTGCGGGTTTTCCATTACCAAACCCGCACCCGCATATGTAAATAAATTACCAAACCCGCACCATACCCGTTGCGGGTTTTAAATTTCATTACCAAACCCGCACCGCATATAAAAATAAATTACCAAACCCGCATTGGTACCTAACGGATTTTTTGCGGGTTTTTAAAATATTGAATTACTTTGTGTTCTTAATAATATAATTTTTTTAATTAAATAATTTATTTTTAATTGCTAGCTGTAATTTTCACATTTGTTTTTCATTTGACATATACAACATGCAATGTATGTATATACAGTACATAAATAACATAATGTATGAAAGACTCAGTACCATATGTTTATTTTTTCATATAAACATAATTAAAACGAGTTCTTCCCTTCATAATTATAATGATCTAAATTAGCCAATTCAATCGACAATAAGCTAAAAAGTAATCACCAACCTTTGGTCATATTTTTTATGCTAAGTGTAATGGAAGTGATTCTTACAAGGCTCAAGTGGTGTAAGTGTAATGAAGAGCTACTGAAGTTGCAGCAAACACTAGCTTATTTTGCTCCTCTCCCGTTTCTGATTATGTGAACTTAATCCAAATTTTTGCATTATAATTTTATTAACAAGTGTGATTAGAAAAAAAAAATAATAGTCATGCAAAAAATCTTCAGTTGGGCAGGTTGCGGCTGCGGCTGAGTGGGAGTGTGGAACTGTGGATTAGTGTTTTAGGTTTAGGTTTTGTTAGTTTTTTTTATATGAAGGTTTTTTTATATTGTCCTAAAATATTAATTAATAAAAAATAATATTGCGGGTATATGGATACCTGCAGCGGATACCCGCATTTTTTTCTTAAATACCAACCCGCACCGCACCCACAGCAGGTTCTGCTTTAAATTACCAAATCCTACCCATTGCGGGCGGGTTTTTACGGGTTTGCGGGTTTGTGGGTAAAATTGCCATCCCTAGTCGTGACTCCTCACAATATTAATATAAATATGAATTGATTCTCTTATCTATGTGTAATAAATTAGTTTGCTAACCTGGAACACGAAAATATGCAAAAGCCTCTGTCGATAGTCAGACGCAAATACCCAGTATAACCCAATTGAACTATATGTCTATGTCAACCAAATTACCTGGATTCATTAAGATTAAGTTCCAATTATGGCTACCCCCGCCCGACAGATATATGTCTATCCTGTAAGGAAATCTATTAAAGGGTAATCTATCCTCGAGGAAGATCGTGGGCTATTGAATCTAAGGCTGAAACCTAAAATCCTTATGTCTAGTTCATTTTAAGTTTACCACATCAATCTTATTGGTGATGAGACAACAAGAAGCATTAAGCTTAAGACTCAATAAACAAACTAAAGAATTACCCATAAAAAGAAAATCAATTATTAAGTGTGAATATTGTGTTTCATCACTTCACTAGAATAAAATAAAATGTTGGGGTTAGAGGATCCACATTTAATATTTCTTATCTAGGAATCTCACTTATTATAATATATAAATTATTTTATGTTCTGCTTTCTCAGGAATTAATAATGTTAAACATTTAAAACCAGCCATATAGGCGGTAATCCATTTGGTCCAATTACACCAGCCATATAAGCGGTAATTATCTGTCACATAAAGACCAGCCATATAGGCGGTAAAGTAATTTATATTTAGACCGACCATATAGGCGGTAATAAAGTCTGCCATTAATTAATCTGGTTAAATTATAATTTATAAATTATAATTAAGTGAGATTTACCTAGATAATTATATTAAATGTTTTTACCCCAGCGGTAAATTAACTACTGAACATAAAAAAAGAAAAAGAAAATAAAATAAAATTTTATTACAAAAAGTAAAAGTGCATAATTGAAAATACTAAAAGTAAAAATGCTTAATTTAAATTACAAAAACTTAAACGCACAAGATGCAATCCTTAAAGTCCTTACAAAACTCAAGGAAGGCATGATTTGAATTCTGACAACGAGCTGAATTTATAGGCGTCAGTAGGGGTCGGGCGTCGCGACGCGGGTGATTGTCGATGTGGCAGCTTTTGGTTCGTCGGGTGGGATTCTGGATAAGGTGATAAGGTGACACATGGCAAGGCGACTGGGAGCTCAATTATTGCGACACATGGCGGCTCATGATTGGCTGATTTCAGATTCTTATCCGCCACGTGTCAATTCGGATAAATGAGTCAATAATTGGTGCTGATGTGGCGCTGATGTGGCGACACGTGGCGAAAGTGACTATCGGCACCATAGAATGATGACACGTGGCACGCTGTCATTGGTTAATGATGACATGGCGATGATGTGGCACTTTGACTCGGTCAACCGGTGATGTGGATGATGACGTGGCAGACACGTGGAGTGACACGTGGCAACACGTGGCGATGGCGACTGTCGGCATCGTAGGATGATGACACGTGGCACGGTGCATGTTAGCAGATCGGTTGTGATGGTGACACGTGGCACGACGCACGTTAACAAAGTTAAACTTTTCTCAAATTCTGACTTGTGGACCCGGCGCACGTTAGCAAGTCTCGGTGCATGTTAGCATCGCGACGCGTCAAAATTACCAAAATGCCATTTTTTTTTCCAATTTTCACTGTTTTGGTCCCAAATCACCTCCAGAATGTCCTGAAACTTTATTTATCTACAAAATTACACAAAACACATCAAAATATTCACAAAACTCAAGAAACTATACAAAATATTAGGTTAAATGAGTGAGAAATAGTGATATAATTACCACTCATCACGTTCGAACGCTCATACGTAAGTGAATTATTTTGGATACGTTTTGGACCAGTTTTACACAAGGAAAATCCTATATTTATCAGGAGATTCTAATATGAGATCTCCTTTTGGAGGAGTTTGTTTATTATCAGGAGATTCTAGTAATTTCCATTACTGTTTTGTGTGTTGGGTACATATTTGTACTCTAGACTCATGATTTTTTTAAATTATATAAGCCATGTTAAATAATAAATTTGTTGTGTATGTTTGTTTATGTCCACGTCTGTACGTATAAAGGATTAAAATATTATACACATCAAATAATACGACATCTAAGAATCTGTAATATCTCAATTTTTTTTATATCCCATTATCATATCAATCCTAACCAAACCCCATAATCATATTATCATTACCTAAAACAAGTTTATATGTCTCCAAATTATCAAAACCAAATAAAATCATCAAATCCACCCTTAATTCAATCAAATAAAAAACCCTACTAACCACCACCATTTCCTTTTATTATTCAACCAACTTTGGCATTTGAGAGTTTTTTTAAATTGTATCCAAAGAGGAGAGGGTGAGTTGTGTCTTGAGCAATTTCCAGGGAGATTTGATAGCATTTTCAATGAATTTTAGAGAGAGAAACCAAAACATATCGAGAGAGAAACAGTTAGAGAGAGAAAAAGTATGTCAAGAGAGAGAAAATGGATTGTTCGTCGTCGTCCGATCTCCTTTTCCGGCGAGTGACTATATCTGGAGAATCCTCTCGATGAGACGAAGCCAACGCCACCGGTCTGTCGCCGTAACTAATTCACACACATTTACATGCATCGCTTCGTTTCCGTCCCATGCGCCGCCACGCATGAAGAACACCTCCCGGACCAAAATATTCCCATCGTCAAGATATGAGTGTGGACACTTCGTTTGCCCAAATCAGACATTTGGTTGTTGAGAAACGAGCCAAAAATGAAGTTATCGTTGTTTGACCGGTTGTCCGTAACCACCGTACTTCAACCGTCACCACCACTATCACTGTGATCCTTGTAATATATACGGACCAGTGGTTCATTCGTTGTGAGATTTGGAGGTCGATGGAGCTTGGTACGTTATTATTACCGTTTTGGGAGTGTAAACGTAAGATTTTGAAAGTTTTAGACTTAATTGTATATTGACATGATTATGAGGATAAATCTATAAATTTTATTTTTCAAGGGTTAATAAGTAATATTTGAGAGTTTTAGTCCTATATGGACATAGTAAAAAAAATTGGGGTTATATTAGAAATTTATAAAGTTGAGAGGTAAAATCATAATTTTAGCAAAGTTGAGGGACCTGATCATAATTTTATATTTTTCATATTCTTAGCGAGGATATAAACATATAAAGGACTTTTGTGTGGATTGAGGTAAGTACAACGTATGATGATTCCTTATCATAATTGTTTGTTGATTAATGATTGTTGTTAAAGTATGTATGTGTGTATATATATATATATATTATAGTATAAATATAATTATATATGTGTGCGTGTGTGTGTGTGTGTCTATATATTTATATATTTATGCTGAGATATTTATTGAGTTATTGAAAACATGAGAAATATGAATTCATGATTGTTGAGATGAGATTGATAGATTGAATGTGAGATTTGATTGTATTGGATGATGTATGTTGTTATGTTATGTAGTCGGATTTTGTATAATAGTGGTCGGAGATGAGATGAGATGAGATGTGATGTGATGAGAGAGCTCATGAGAGTTTATGCGTTGTTATGCATAATAAGTGGTGAAGTGTGTTTCAGTTCCCACTTATAGAGTGATATGGTGGGAAACCTTGGGAGTTGTGTGTTACCTCCCATTGGTTTCAATCCACTATTATACCGCACCCAGATTAGCAACCATGTTTGATGGTGATGAGCGGAAAATATATCACTATTTACCGCCCCTTTTACTTAATATTTTGTATAGTTTCTCGGGTTTTATGAACGTTTTGATGTGTTTTAGTTTATTTTACAGATAAAATAAAATCGAAACTCAATGGAATCAATCAGGATGAAATATGGAACAAATAAGGGTAAAAACTGGACTTGACATTTGGATTTTGGAGGTTGGAA
The DNA here is from genome assembly GCA_019454045.1 of Zanthoxylum bungeanum. Lineage (NCBI taxonomy): Eukaryota > Viridiplantae > Streptophyta > Magnoliopsida > Sapindales > Rutaceae > Zanthoxylum > Zanthoxylum bungeanum. The sequence goes on from SKCR01034748.1 coordinate 18,025, forward strand.
ACTTGAAATGGCGTTCTAACGAAGTACAATTTCGGAAATTTTAGCTTTGTGTAATATTAATATTTTGGCCATAACATTCTACTCCGATATCGGATTGAGGTGATTCAAGTTCTAGATTAAAGAAAACTCAAATATCTACAACTTTGGAGTTCATAGGAATTTCGAATTTTGAAGATTGCATAACCGAAATTGATGAAAAACCTAAAAGTATGTTATGTGTAATTATTAAAGTCATTTTCAAAACAAAAAAAATAAAAAATAAAAAAATGAAAATTGTCAAACTTCTTGCATGTTTGGTGGAGGATTTGGTGCCATGTTTTTTGGCATGTTTGGTGTCATGTTTGGTGGAGCAATTGGTGGAGAGATTTGTGGAGAAATCGGTGGAGGCAAAATTTTACCTATAAATACCAAGCCATTTCATTTGTAAATTTCACACTTTCCTTAAGGCTTCTATTAAGGAACTTGAGGATTGTATATTTTGTGTTTATTTTCTATATTTTAATTATTTATTTTTAATTTTTAGTAATAATAGTTTCTGTGTTTTTACTTTCTTTTATGTTTTGTAGTTAATTTCTGCTGGGGAAATGGTGAAACCTTTAATATGATAAGGTAGATTGATCTCACTTATTTTATAATATGGAAATTATAATTTAATAATATGGATTGAAGTTGATACCGCCTTAATGGCTGGTTTTATTTATTTGACATAATGTGACACCGTCTATATGGTCGGTCTTTAGGTGACAGATGATTACCGCATATATGGCTGGTTTATGGACAAATAATAACACCGCCTTTATGGCTGGTTTGACTTAATTGGGTAATACTGATAATTTCTATATTATAATAAAGTGAGATTTCTACTTTTGAAATATTAAAGGTGGATACCCTAACCCCAGCATTTTATTTTTATTCTAGGGAAGTGATAAAACACAATATTCACATGCTTAATAATTGATTTAATTATATTATGTTTAATACTTTAGTTTGTTTATTGAATCTTAAGCTTAATGCTTCTTGTTGCCTGATCACCAATAAAATTGATGTGGTAAACTTAAAATGAACTTGGAAAAGAGATTTTAGGTTTCAGCCTTAGATTCAATAGCTCACGATCTCACCTTAAGGCATGATGATCCTTAGGTAGATTTCCTTACATGATAGGAATATACTTGTCGGGCGGGGGTAGCCACAATTGAAACTTGAACTTAATGAATTCATATAACTTGGTTAACATAGACATATGATTAATTAAGTTATTTTGGGTGTTTGCATCTGACCATCGACATAGGCTTTTGCATATATTCGTGTTCCAGGTTAGCAAACTGATTTATTACACATATATAAGAGAATCAATTCATCATTAGAATAATATTGTGTAGAATCACAATCCTAGATATTTGTGTCTTTTGTTTATTTTCCTTAGTATTTTATTTTGTGTTTTTATTTATTTAGCAAAACCACATCTAACCAACCAATCAAGCAATCATTCCCTTCTTTCTTTAATTAGATACATGTAAATAAATAGAATCAATAATTAATAACAACAATAGAAATTAAGTCCTCGTGGGATCGATATTTTTATACTACTTGAGTGATACTTGCGCTTGCGTTACGTGTGTGATTTCACTGATCAAGTTTTTGGTGCCGTTGCCGGGGACTTATTTTTCTTTCGTTATTAATTTTGAAGCTATATATTTTACTTGTATCTAATTTTCTTTAATTTTATATGTAATTTTTATTTCTTTATTTTATTTTTCAGGTGGTTGAAATGGAACATTATTGGGCGATGATAGAATTATGAGCTTTACAAAGAAATGATACACCCCAAATTAGGGAGCAATAGTCTGGTTTTCTGAGGCCTATTGTTTAACCCAACAACTATCCATGGATGTCAGAAGCAATCAATATAATATTTGTCCAACCATTTCATAACGCAATGGGGAGATGTGAGATATGTGATGGTAACCACCCGAGCAATCAATGCATATACCTCTACAATTCAGGGTGGCAGAACTATCAGATACCTTCATATAATGAACCAACATATTTCATTGAACCATATTTTCCATCTTATCCACCATCAACCTACGATCTTCAAGGACCAAAACCATAAGTGGGAAGACAGTTGATAAATAGGCTCGAGAAATAGGAAGCTGAACATGATGCAACGTTTCCTGATCAAATCCAAACCTTACAGAGGATGGTAAATGAATTGAGACAAATAATCAACAACCAAAACTACATACCTCACGGAGAAAATTCCTTAATAGAGGAATAGGCTGAGCAGTATCAAGAATCAGAGGTATCAGTTCAGGAGCCCGAACCAGCAGAATCTCAATTTTCTTTTTATTATTCATCAGACTCTGACGAGGAACAAGTAACTGAGCTGTCTGTACCAACTATAAGTGAGGATGAAACTTTGCAACCTCAAAATGAAGATCTTAGAGCATGCATTGCACTGATGTTTGAAGAAACGCTACCCGAGCTATTCATATCAACCACAGAGGATAAAGACCTACATTCAGACACATCTCTACATCCTCAGGATGACATATATGGAGCATGCATTTCACAAATGACAGATGAAGAGCTGAACGAGGAAATGGTGAAATACATCTGTGAAGAAAAAGTGGAGTAAGATGCAGAACGGATGAAGGAGCAAATGTTTGACCATATTGAAGATCTTATGCATTCAGAAGAAACATCACTGTTTTGAGGAGTACAAATCAAAGATACTGCCCAGAAGCTTGACAGAATGGAACTCCCATTCAAAGTCAAGCACCATACGAGACCTCCTGATTTTCTTTCTTTTCTTTCAGGAACCACTGGAGCGACAAAGATTAAAAAGTTGGAACGAGCACTGAATAAGACAAAATTCTTTTTGCCACTTTACCGTTGGAAGAGACCCTTCAAAAGCAACGCTCATGTGATTATCTCTAATCGGACATCCAAAACCACGCTGAGACCTTCTTGACAGATGGACTTCAGTAACGTCTGGCTGAAGATAAAAAATTTAGCGCTAGCAGGGAGGCAACCCATGTAATTTTTATTATTTCATTTTATGTTTTATTTTATGTATACATGTGCTAGAGTTTTTAATTTTGTGTGATATTTTCAGATAAAAACACAAACGGAGCATTTAAGACAGAGCAAGATAGTCAGAATGGTGTTTGGCAATCACAAGGATGAGATTTAATTCATTAGTGATGACTGAATAAGAAATGGATTCTTGAGACACATCCTAATGCATTTATATACCAAGCGAGTGACGTATTGCGTACACAATTCCGTTGCCTTAAATAATTGCTGTCATTTGATTTTCGGTTGTGATTTCCTAATTTTCACCGACAGGATCCAGACTTTTTGACGTTCACGATATATTTTACTGTTTAGCTAATAATTGTCATTTGACAGGTACTAGTGCTATTATTACTCACCCTTTTTCAGGTTCTATAAATTCAGCTCGTTATTGCACTCTTGAAGACATCCAGATTTGAGAAAGAAATATTAAAAAGAATGGAAGCAACTTTAAGAAGATGAGTTGTAAACATCAGTGTATTTTGCGGTACTAGTGTTGGTTCTAAACCAGAAGTCGTTGCGGCAGCACAAGAATTGGGTAGAGTCATTGTTGAAAGGAATATGCATCTAGTATATGGCGGTGGCAATCTTGGACTAATGTGGTACGTTTCAAGGGCTGTACAGAAAGAAGGTAGTCAAGTTTTGGGAATCATCCCAAAACCTTTGGTAGAGGCGAATCTTATAGGACCATCAAATGGAGAGGAATGCATCATGCCAGGTATGTCTGAACGACTTGTTGAAATGATGAACCATGCCGATGTTTTTATTGCTTTACCAGATGGCTTGGGCACGATGGAGGAAATTTTTACATTGCTATCTTGGGCAAACTTGAACATACATCAAAAACCAATTGGTCTGTTTAATGTTGATGGATTTTATGACTTTCGTTGTGTATTTCTTGATGATGCCCGGAGAAATGGGTTCGTTTCAAAACCTGTAAAAGATATCCTCTTCATTGCCAGAACCGCCCATGATTTAATTGACCAAGTATTAGCCTTTGAACCACAAATTGACCATATCCTTTCCAAGATAAACTGGTCCGATAATGATCGTGGTAAGAAGCGTCGGATTAACCTGGATCTTAACCTTTAATTTTCTTTTTAAAATGTAGAATTTAGCTAACTATATACTATTTTCTAATCTCTTCTTCTACTTTTTAGACATTGGGGACAATATCTCAATTAGGTTTGGGGGAAGGAAATAGTTTATTAGTATCTTATTTTTATTTTTTTGTTGTGTTGTTTTTGCTTGGTTTTTAGTCAAGAAGTTTCAAAAAAATTAAAAAAAATCTTAAAAAATAAAATAAAAAAAAAATATTTTGTGTTTTTAAGTTTTTAATTTGACTAACCAGGTGAAATGGTGTTTGAGATACTTGTGTAAGGAATTTCCACTCCTGAGACGTATCTCAACCTATCTCGTAACAAGTTAATTTTTGTTTATTTCCTTTTGAATTATTTAATTTGTGAATTCTCCATAATACTGACTAAATTGGATCTTCATATGCTCAGTTAACAGGTATTATCAACATACATGGTAACATACGGCCATGAGTTGTAAGTGAAAAGTTTGTAATATTCAGTGCTCTAGTTTAATTGGAGGAAACATTTAAAAAAGAAATGGAATAATAAGAGGAAAAAAATTTAACATATGAGATCCGGTAATTAAGTTTGTATGGGTGTTTTAACATCTAGTGCCCTAAAATCAACTGGTTTGGGAGTCACTGGCCCAAAACTCGCTACATGAATTGAAAATGTTATATATATATATATATAAGATATCTGAGATTCGAGTAATTAAGTCTGTAAGGGTGTCTTAATACCTAGTGCCCTAAAGCAAACTGGTTTGGGAGTCACTGGCCCAAAGCTCGCTACATGGATTGAAGATGTTGTATATATATAAGATATCTGAAATCCGAATAATTAAGTTTGTATGGGTGTTTTAACATCTAGTGCCCTAAAACCAACTGGTTTGGGAGTCATTGACCCAAAGTTCGCTACATGAATTGAAAATGTTATATATATATATATATATATATATAAGATATCTGAGATTCGAGTAATTAAGTCTGTAAGGGTGTCTTAATACCTAGTGCCCTAAAGCAAACTGGTTTGGGAGTCACTGGCCCAAAGCTCGCTACATGGATTGAAGATGTTGTATATATATAAGATATCTGAAATCCGAATAATTAAGTTTGTATGGGTGTTTTAACATCTAGTGCCCTAAAACCAACTGGTTTGGGAGTCATTGACCCAAAGTTCGCTACATGGATTGAAGATGTTATATATATATATATATATATATATATATATATAATATATATATATATATATAAGATATCTGAAATCCGAGTAATTAAGTCTGTAAGGGTGTCTTAACACCTAGTGCTCTAAAGCCAACTGACTTGGGAGTCACTGGCCCAAATCTCTCTACATGGATTGATGATGTTATAAATAAAAAAAATAAAAAAAAGTTTCTTTGTTAAAAAAAGGTATGAATTCTGATATAACTTTAGGACAAAAATATTACCCTCTTTTCAACTACACTTTTGAATATTGTTGGCACAATGAGCTGATTAATACCTTGTTTTTTGTGTATATGGAGAATGGTAAAAATAATCGGAGAATTTACTTATTTGGTAACTTATAAAGAAAGAAAACAACTATTAACTTGGATAAGAGTTTCACTTGTTTAGTCACTAACTTGTTTGATCTTTTTACTTTTGTGTGCATTTGACGTTTGCGGGTATCATTGCTGTAAGCCCTCACGAGACTACAACTCGTCCACTAGGGACACCTATGGGTTTAAAGGCTTGTTGCATACGCTAAATGAAACCATGATCCCTACGAAAGTGGCTTAGTTTAATTTAATTTCAGTTGTTTATTTTATTGTTTTACTCGAGGACTAGCAAAATATTAGGTTTGAGGGTGTGACGAGCGGAAAATATATCACTATTTACCTCCCATTTTACTTAATATTTTGTATAGTTTCTCAGGTTTTATGAATATTTTGATGTGTTTTAGTTTATTTTACAGATAAAATAAAATCGGGACTCATTGGAATTAATCAGGATGAAATATGGAACAAATAAGGGTAAAAAATGGACTTGACATTTGGTGGATTGTGACAAATATTTCTAAAATGATCAACAAAAATAAATAAAAAAAGTCAAAAATGGAAAAAGAAAAAAGTAAATTAGTAAAAATTTATTGTTTGTTTTTGATTTGGAAAATTGTAATTAATAATTGATAAATGAGGACTTCTACTATAAATGGTGGGCCTTCAAGTTTCTTTCATTTTCTCTCTTGAAGAAATTGGAAGAATTGTATTGTGTGTTTTATTTTTCAAGCTTTGTTGTAATTTTTTTTTTAATAATAAATTTATGTGTGTTTTTATTCAAAGCATGAGTAGCTAATTCTATTTTTGCTAGGGTAAATGGTGAAACTCTTAATATGAAAAACATAAATTAATCTTACTTATATTATAATATTTGAATTGTAATCTGAAGACTAATCTTCTCTTATATTTGAGGGTGTTTTGATTCATTGTAGACCATCAAATCTTGGTTGACATAGTTAATGTTGGGGTTTTGATGCGGACAGAGCGGAAGCTCGTGGTTCGGGTGAAATCATAATTTTAAAATTTTTTAAATTACCGAATAAATTATTCAATATCCAATATGAATAATTCATTCATATTTCACTTAAACATATTTATTCGATATCAAATAATGACATAAATAGTTAAGAAATATCGCGAAACTTTTACAAAAATGTATTTCCGTAAAATGGCATAAAAGACGTTTTTGTCCGAACTGACCAACCAACACACATGGGGGCTGCTCAGGTCAGCTCCAATGGTGCTTGGGCAGTTCATGGGCTGCCCAAACAGTGGCCAATTCACTGTTTGGACAGCAGACACCCGGTAAGCCTGAAACTCACCCGGTAATACCGTTTTTCACCGTTTTTGCATATTTCAACTCCGAAATAATTTCCGGAAATTGTTCCAATGCCCAAAACACATCCAATACATTTATACAACATACTTTTCATCAACAAAAACACAGAGTTTCCAGATCTGATTTTTGTAACAAAAATATCATTTTTCATGCTTTAAATCCAATTTTCTCAACATTAACCATATTAATTGTTACACCATCTAAAGTCACCACAAATGAAAAACCCAAGAACAATTCTAGGAGTTACAAGAGTGGTCATAACACTCTAGAATGTAACAAGTCATCAAATGATAAAATTGAACTAATATTACAATAATATCATCCAATCTAACTTCACACATGCATCTAGCTTCCAAATCCATCCTCCAAATTAAAAAGCACCAAAATAAAAGAAAGGAAGAAATTCTAGAACTATTCTAGATATTCAAGAACAAGAAACAAGTTTTCTAAGTTTAAGAGTTATGAAGATTACCTCCAAATCTCCTAAATTCCTTAAACTTTTTCTTGATTTTCTTCATTTTCTTCCTTGATTCTTGTAGGCAATGCATTTTTGCATGTGAAACCCGATGATGAGTCTCAGTTGGAGGCACTACCTTTTTAGTTAAGGATATTATGGGAAACGGTCGTCGGAAGGGAATCGGTATTTCATTAGATTCTTGTTCATTTGTTTAGCGTCAAGCTCACTTGTTGGACCTCCGTTTAGAGCACATTTGGCCCATAGAAAAACCCGCAAACCTTTTAACCTTGGCCCACAACCCTTGCCACCCACCTAAGCCCACTCACCAAGCCAAACCAAGCCCACACCAAATCTAGCCCACACGCCCACCATGACTAGGCCCACACGCCCATCACCCTAAATTACACCCAAATTAAATAAAATATTAAATAAAATATTAATTAGATAATGTAATTGAATTAAATAAAATAATTAAACCATTTACCAATTAAATAAAAAATAAAATATAATCATACCGAATTTAGATAAATCAAATATATTAACTTCCTAACTAAACAAAATCATATACTAAATTAAAGAAATATCATGCCTAATTAAATCACTCATAACCAATTTAATTATATTGACTTCCTAATCTAAACCAATCTTGTCTCTATCAAATCCATTGCTTTCATTCTTTGACACTAAATCAAATCTCTTCCTTATGAGACAAGGAGAAGCCCTAGCCATTCTCTATATAAACAACCCAAAACCAAGCCATCATATAGACACACAATTGACATTCACGCCCAAACCAAGAAACCCCTAGCTCATACACACAACTCACACGCAAATCACAAGAAAAATAGCAAACAATTCTCTTCATCTCCACCCTCACATTACCGAAAATTACCCCAAAAACAACAGGTACATACACCGAAAATTACCCCAAAAATAGCAGCCATTCACGCCAAAACAGTGACCTGAACAGTGAGTAGAAAATACAGAGGAAACAACAGCAAAACAGAGGCCAAACAGCAAGAAAAACAGCAAAATAGTGAGCTAAGACGTTAAACCAATGAACCAGAGAAGTTGAGGAGCTTTACCCTTCCGATCTCCGTGAAACGCAAGTCCGAAAATCGGAAAAAAGGTTAGACCTGAGGGTATTTTCCACATTCGTTTTTTGTTTTATTTTTATTATTCATTGAGTATTGTTCGCATGATTGTTATGTTAAAATACATGTTGTGGCCCTTGAGTAGTTAAATATACATGGATTACGAAATATTGTATGTTATGGCCTTGGAATAAAATGAAAGATGTGTCAACTCTCGCGGTATATCGGATGGAAACCCGGACATAAATTTCATAGCCGATTCTGAATGGACGGTAGTATGATCTGTACTCGGGATACAACTCCACGTACCGCTTGAGTAAACGGCACTTTCTTTTGTTTTATGTTGCTTTGGTTCACTTATTATTCGTCATTTAAATTCCGCATGTTACTTGTTTATGCATGATGCGATCGAGCACATGGGCTTAGTAAGTCGGATTAAAGGTCCCCTATTTGAAGGGGTTAAAACCCTTTACCACGATGCTTTACCGCGCCGGTTGATGTGTGTTCGGTTGAATGTAAGAAATGTTCAATCGGGCATACTAAGTTTGATATTATTGTCTTTATTCTTTGTATGCATGATGCGATCGAGTGCATGGGCTTAGTATGTCGGATTAAAGGTCCCCAATTTGGATGGGGTTAAAACTCTTTACCACGATGCTTTGCCGCACCGGTTGATGTATGTTCGGTTGAATGTAAGATATGTTCAATCGGGCATACTATGTTTGATATCATTGTCTTTATTCTTTGTACGTATGATGCGATCCAGCGCATGGGCTTAGTAAGTCGAATTAAAGGTCCCCTATTTGGAGGGGTTAAAATCCTTTACCACGATGCTTCGCTGCGCCGATTAATGTATACTCGGTTGAATGTAAGATGTGTTCAATCGGGTATACGAAGTCCAATGTATTGTCTTTATTTTTATATGCATAATGTGATCGAGCACATGGGCTTAGTAAGTTGGATTAAAGGTCCCCTATTTTGAGGGGTTAAAATCCTTTACCACGATGTTTTACCGCGCCGATTGGTGTATACTCGATTGGATGCGAGATGAGTTTAATCGGATAAGTGAGGTCCCACATTATGGATTTGTTTGTCTATGAATATGTTACATGCATCAGGTCTGGTTCCTGTCGAACACGTTCTCAAACGCCACACGAATGTGCACCTTCTGTTTACCATTCGAACGCGTTCTCGAACGCTACGTGAACGCGCATGCACTTTCTTAGTTTCATCATGCATCTGGTCTGGTTCCGTTCGAACGCGTTCTCGAACGCTATACGAACGCGAACCTTCTATTTACCGTTTGAACACATTCTCAAACGCTACGCGAATGCGCACGTATTTTCTTAGTGTTTCATGCATCAGGTCTGGCTCTGTTCGAACGCGTTCTCGAACGCTATATGAACACGAACCTTCTGTTTACCGTTCGAACGCATTCTCGAACGCTACACGAACGCGCACCCACTGAACTGAGTAATTTTCATCAGATTTCATACATAATTGTTCCTAGTAGCTATCCCTTCGTGTGATGAACCTGATTGCTTCTCTGTATTGCGCAAGATTGTGTAGGTGTCGTTCATCTGTATTCCCCACATGTATGAGTACAATGTGTTTAACGTATTGCAATTCATATATCCATGTCGTGATAGCATTTGAGTATTATTTCTTGTGGTATATCGGATGGAAACCCAGACATAAATTCCGTAGCCGATTCCGAATGGACGGTAGTGCGGTCTGTACTTGGGATACAATTCCACGTACCACTTGGAAAAGTGCCCACATGTGTGTTTGTGTCCATATTAATTATCCTCTTTTGCACCCCGTCATAGCATGCTTACTTTAATGCCTAATTACATCCTTAAGTGTCTTTTTGCATTATGTACTTAGTTAACTCTTTTATTTACACATGGACATGTAATGGCTATTTGTTTATGCTTCTGCACGTATAAGTATGACATGTCTATGAAATCACATGTTCGCCATTATTTGATTCGCTTTTATGTGTGCTTGCGTGGTTAGTGTGTGCTTGTGTTTCCATGAACACAATATGCCAATGAAGTTGTATGTTCGTTGATACTTTGATTTACTTTCAAGCATGCAATCTTAAATGTAAGATATATGCAAATTTATGTGTAAGTTTTATTTTTGCGCATATGAACTTAGAAGCATGATACTCTTGGAAATAAGTGTTACTTAAGCTTGATTAAAATATTATACAAATCCTTTCATTACAAGTGACATAAGTAAGGGACCATTCCGAACCCAACGGTTTGAGGTCTTCCCTTGCGAGGGGTGAGTGCGGCCTTAAATCTCATTTTCCCGGTTCACACCGGGTGGCGACTCTAGTATTCTCCAGTTTAGTCCCCCGTGGATACTCCGTACTCCGGACTAGGCCGAGAGCCAAGAACATCATGCGTCGTCCAATTTCTGTGTCCCACAGTCTGGCGACTCCACTGGGGATAGAGAACCGGCCCCGAAATATTTTCTTGTAATGTTTGGATTTATGTTTTAATTGACCGTGTCTATAGTGGATAAAATAGGGGTTTAATCAAAGGCATTTTGAGGCTAGGTAATGGTTTGGTGTCTTCCTTCATTCACTACCTTTCTAGAAGGAAAAGCTGTGAAAGCACCTATATAAATTGAAGGATTCATTGTTTATTCCTGTCACTAAGCGATAAGAGCCTAAGAGGCTAGGGTAATTAAGAGAGCCTCGCTCCACCCTCCCTCTGGGGAATCTACAACGGGAAATCCATTTGATAGTCAGTCACACACCATAGCTCATTGGCACGTACCTTAGTGTATAAAAAAGGGTGCGCTCACTTGGTCGCTCGAACCCTTGATTGGGGAGACCTAGTTGCGGGCCATCCTTCGTCGGTGATAGCCTTTGTCTACACTCTTGCGAACCCACCCATAGACCGGGGTTGTATGGTTAAAGTAACAATTATTTCCTTGAGTATGTGCTTGTGGACCATCCTCATTTGGATACAGTTGGACTATCCTCAGAAATGCGAACTTGTTGGGCCATTTAAACTGGGGCGAGTTCGTACCTTATGACCATTAGGCCCAAAGCTTCTGAAATGTTGATGGGCTATTCTGTAGAAGTTATTGTTTTATGTTTGCATTATCTTTCTTTTATGCTTGTGTTTGGGAACATCGTCGTTTGGATCCATTTGGACCATTTGTCATGGGATATGGGCTTGTTGGGCCATTTAAATTGGGAAAAGAACGTATTTTATGACGATTGGGCCAAAGGCTTCTAAGTGTTGATGGGCCACTTTGTGCTTGTGTTCGGAACGTTACCATTTAGTTGGGCTCCTTGCCATGAGATGTGAACTCATTGGGCCATTTAAACTGGGACGAGTTCACTCCTATGACTGTTAGCCCAAAAACTTCTAAAATGATAATGGGCCGATTTGTTTGAAAATTTTAATTGATTTAGTATGTTCTATATGTTACATGCATCTCATGCACCTCATGCATACATACATCATGTTAACACCCTCTATGTCTAAAAAAGACATCATAGATACCGTTTGGGTTAGAGAAGGGACAAGGCTCACCAAAAGACCGGTAACAGATATGAGTACATCCGATAACGAGGTATCCCGGATAGATCAGTTGGAAAACGGTCTCGCCAAAATTACTGAACAGTTGCAAGCATTGACTACTGCTGTGGCTGGTATGGCTGTACCCCGTGCTGGAGGGGTTCTGAGAATGTGAGGCGCGAGGAGCCTCCGATTGGGTTGGGGGATGATATCCCCACTTTTGATGATGATATGGCAAAGTATGCAGCAGACAGAGTATCTGGGTCTCAGGCAGAGTTACAGAAGCTCCAGGATCAGGTTGAGTCAGTTACCCGCAAGATGAGGGGTAAGAATGACGATTTGCTGGATTATGACACGCAGACTTTCGAGGAACAGTTGCCGGCACAGTTCAAGATGCCTGATATGGCTAAGTTTAGCGGGAATGGGGATCCAAGGGTGCATCTTCGACAGTTTGTATCAGTCATGAGTTCATTTGGCCTATCTCAGCGCCAAGTGCAGAAGATGTTTGGAATGTCGCTCGAGGGAGCTCCCGTGGTGTGGTACCACAGTTTAGAGAAGAAAGTGAAGGAAGATTGGAGAGAGTTGGCTGATGCATTCCTGAAGCAGTATGTCACTGACCTAGAAATCGATCTGTCACTCCGTGATCTGGAGAATGTTAAGCAGAAATCGGAGGAGAGTTTTAAGGAATATGTGGACCGATGGAGAGGTCAGTTGTAGAAGATGCAGACTAGGCCTTCAGAGAAGGATTAGATTAAAATGATTATCAAGGGCACCAAGCCCTCCATTTACAGCAAGTTGAGGAGGATGACCTCCATGATTACAGACTTTCGGCAGTTGGGGGAAACTGTCATGGACATTGAAGACGAAGAGGCGGAAAACAGGAAGTTTTATGGCTTAAGTAGGAGGCCTGTTGGAGGGACATTGGGAACTAAGCCTTTTCTGCGGAATTGCTGCCATCATCGGAACCGGAGATTTTCCAACTTGGGAAGGCCCCTGTCAAAGGTACTAGAGAAATTGAAGAGGCAAGGGCTCTTAAAACCCTTGGAAGCCAAACCCTTACCCAATCCCCCACCATCACATTATAACCTAAGCCTTTACTGTCACTTTCACCAACAAAAGGGCCATGACACCGACAATTGTGCCCGACTCCGCCATGAAATCCAAGACCTGATAGACTCCAAGAAAATACCTGACCCAGAAACAGAACAGCCTGACACACACAGAAACCCCTTACCCAACTACCGTGCCGTACCACCACCAACCTATATGATCAATTCTGGCCTCCCAGAAGACCTTGTCCTAAAATCCTTTCACCCTCAAGCCTTTTGCTTGGGAATCTAGGATAGTACTAGTGAAGATGAGACTGAGCAGTGGAGAAACTTTTGGCTTGATTTCTCTAGCAGTGATGAGGAAGAAGTAAGGGGAATGACGCGCAGCGGTCATTTTTAGAATGATATGGCAGAAAAAAGGTAATGAGGTTTTGACAGATGGTAGAGAAGTGGTTGGGACTGCAGAAAATACTGAGGGAGATATAGTGCTGAGGCAATTGAGGAAGACTAGAGCACAAGTGAGTATCAAGGAACTGTTATGTGCATCTCGGGAGCATAGACAGGCCATGGTTGAGGCCATGAGCAAGATTGTGGTACCGGAAGACGCCAACCCTGCAATGTTTGTTGGGTCAGTTCAGAAAGAAGCTTTGCAGATATCTTTTTCTGAGGATGAACTCCAGGCGGAGGGGACAAATCATAATAGGCCTCTATTTATCAGGGCCGAGGTGAGGGGCAAGAGAACTTCATGTGTGATGGTGGATGACGGTTTGTCCATCAATGTGTGCCCGCTGAAAATTCTGGCGAGATTGGGTATGAAAGCGACAGACTTGGACCCCTCCAGCATGACTATTAAGGCTTATGATGACAGTAAAAGAGGAGTTGAGGGTACTTTTGTGGCTATGGTCAAGGTAGGCCCGATTGAAGATGAAGTTGAGTTCACTGTGCTGGATATCCCAGCCACTTTTGCCTTATTGTTGGGAAGGCCTTGGTTTCATAAGCTTGGGGGCGTGCCCTCTACTCTGCATCAGATGATTAAGTTCCCGTATGGGGGAGAGATTTTCGCCATCCGAGCTGAGGTGGATAATGTTGTGGCCGCTTTGGAAATACAACCTTTCACAATGTTCTAAGTGTCGGCAACTTTTGAGGAATGGGTGGATCCTAAGGTGGCTAGGATCATGTGAAAAATGAGTTTGAGCCGGGTGAAAGTTCAAGATTACCAAATTTCAGAGGACAGACTACTCGAAAGGGTTTGAGGTACAAATCTGATGAAGAAAAGCCGAAGGTCAAGAAAAAGGGCCTGAAACTGATGGAATGTTTTGTGAAAGCTTCAAGATATCAAAGGGAGCCTGAACCTGTGGAAGTTAATGGAATTGTGGTACCTGGGTTTGAGATCTTCCAGGATATGCTGGGTAAGAAGCCGATGGTTGAAGAAATTGTGAAGAAAGAAGAAGAGAATTGGGAGGAAGAACTGATGAAGTTGGAGAGCCTGACTCTGGGAGAGGACAAAAAGCCTGAGGAAAGCCTGGTTGCAGAGGAAGAAGTCTCTATAGATGATGAAGACATTTACCTTCCTGATTTGTTTGAATGTACTTCCGCATTATCCAATAATAAAGACATTTCTTTTGCTTACTTGCTTGAGTCATTTCCATTTACTCTGCACGAATCAATCATATTTGATATCAGTTCGACCAGAACTACTGCATTTAACCTTGGTACACCTGAGAGTCCCAAGGAAATTCTGATTGCAAGTGAAGTTACCTCCGAAGAGAGGGAGAAACTAGAAGAAGTGTTGGTCAGATATGCCAAAGTGTTTGCTTGGTCCTATGAGGACATGCCTGGGGTAGACAAAAAGATTGCCCAGCACACAATACCAACTTATCCGAATATGAGGCCAGTAAAACAGAAGCTCCGACGAATGAGACCAGAATGGGCTGAGAAAGTCAGAGAGGAAGTTAAGAAACAGATAGATGTGGGGTTCCTGGAAGTAGTAAAGTATCCTGAGTGGTTGGCTAATATAGTGCCGGTGCCAAAGAAAGACGGGAATGTCAGAATGTGTGTAGACTACAGAGATCTCAACAAGGCTTGTCCGAAAGATGATTTTCCTCTGCCGCATATAGATGTTCTGATAGTACGGCTTTATCTGCTATGTATTCATTTGCTAATGGGTTTTCAGGTTACAATCAGGTTCTCATGGCTGAGGAAGACAAACACAAGACTACATTTGTTACTGAGTGGGGTACTTATTGTTACAAGGTAATGTCGTTTGGGCTTAAGAATGAGGGAGCTACTTATCAGCGGATGGCCACTACACTTTTCCATGACCTGATGCACAAAGAGATTGAGGTGTATGTGGATGACATGATGGTGAAATCAGAGACAAGGGTTGGGCATATCGAACCACTGGAAAGGTTCCTTCAGAGATTGACAAATACAACATGCGGCTTAATCCCAAGAAATGTGTGTTTGGGGTGACATCAGGGAAATTGCTTGGTTATATAGTGGGAATGGGCGGAATAGAGGTAGATTCTGAGAAAATCAAGGCAATCACATAAATGCCTGCACCGAAGACAGAAAAAGAAGTCAGAGCATTCTTGGGAAGATTCAGTACATCAGTCAGTTCATCGCTAAGTTGACATCAGTATGTGAGCCTATCTTCAAACTGTTGAGAAAAGATCAGCCCATGAGATGGAATGAACAGTGTCAGACAGCCTTCGACAAAATCAGAGAGTACTTGATAAAGCCTCATGTATTGAAACCTTCGAGATCAGAAGCGCTGGGGGCAATGATGGTACAGGCAGATGAGACAGGGGTAGAACATGCATTCTATTATCTGAGTAAGAAGATACTCCCGTATGAGGCTCGGTATCAAGAAGTAGAGAAGATCTGTCTTGCCGTGGTATGGGCTTCCAGAAAGTTGCGACATTATTTCCAGTCTTACAAGATCCAGGTAATGGAAAAGGAAAATCCTCTGAAATATCTTCATTCAGTGCCTTCACTAGTGGGAAAATTGGGCAGATGGTTGGTATTGCTGACAGAGTTTGACATTGAGTATCTCACCTCCAAAGTGATCAAAGGGCGAGCAGTAGCAGAGTTTCTGGCATTGCAACCTGTTGAGGGGGATCGGTATAAGTTTGAATTTCCAGATGAAGAGATCCAAGCAATAACAGTTCAGAGATGGAAGATGTATTTTGACGGAGCAGTGAATTACAATGGAGCCGGAATTGGGATCATGATAGTGACCCCCGAGGGAGAGACTTTGCCTTTGGCCAAGAGGTTGACATTCAGAGTGACTAACAACATGGCCGAGTATGAAGCATGTGCTTTTGGTTTGACAGCATTGATAGCCTTGAAGGCCGTGAGTGTGGAAGTCTACGGAGATTCTATGTTGGTAGTCCAGCAGATGCGAGGAGAATGGGAATTGAAAGAAGAACGGTTGAGACCTTACCTTTTTTACCTCAGAAAGTTGGCACATGTTATCCCCGAGTGTAAGTTTCAGCACTTACCGAGAGAAGAGAATCAGATGGCAGATGCATTGGCTACACTTGCAGCAACTTGGGAAAATCTAGAAAAGTTAGTGATGAGACCGTTAATACTGACAACAGTAAGCAAACCTGTTTATGAGATAGAAAGAATTCTGGAAGTTGAGGTCGACGACGGTAAACCTTGGTATTATGACATTCAGAGGTATCTGGAACACGGAGAACTCCCAGAAGGGGCAGGCAGAAAAGACAGAATAGCCATTCAGAAATTAGCTTCCCAGTATGTGATTTTGAAAGGGGAACTGTACAAGAGGCAAGCAAACGGTATTCAGTTGAAGTGTTTGAGAAAAGAAGAAGCTCAGCATGTAATGGAAGAAATACACGCCGGGGTATGCGGTCCGCACATGAACGGGTTGAATCTGTCCCGTAAGATAGTGAGACAAGGTTTTTATTGGTCAACCCTGGAAACAGACTACGCGAAGATGGTAAAGGACTGTCATGACTGTCAAGCACATGGTAATTTGAATCACTTACCGCACACAGAGTTGCACAGGTTGTCAGAGCCGTGGCCTTTCTCAGCATGGGGAATTGATATGATTGGAGAAATTCGACCGAATGCATCGAATGGGCATCGCTTCATAGTAGTGGCAGTAGATTACTTCTCGAAGTGGGTGGAAACTGAATCATTCTGTAATGTTACAACAAAACAAATGGCAAAGTTTATAGCTCGGAACCTCATTTGTCGGTATGGTATGCCGCATCATGTAGTGACAGACAACGGAGTTCAGTTTCAAGGAGAGACGAAGGAAATGTTGCAGAAATATGGGATAGGCCACCACAAGTCATCACCGTACAGGCCACATGCAAATGGGGCAGTTGAGGCAGCCAACAAGACTATAAAGACTATTTTAGCCAAGATGACAGAGAACTGCAAAGATTGGGGCGAGAAACTACCATATGCTTAGTGGGGGTACATAACATCAATAAGAACAGCAACATCGGCCACACCTTACTCTTTGGTCTATGGAATGGGAGCAATATTGCCAGTAGAAGTGGAAATACAGTCTATGAGGGTATTAGCAGAGGAAGAATTACCGGAATAGGAATGGGCCGCACGGAGGTTTGATCAGTTAGCACTATTGGATGAGAAGAGATAGAAGTCTTTGTATCACATGCAGTTGTATCAGAAGAGACTAGCCCGAGCATTCAACAAGAAAGTACGCCCCACCAAGATCAGAAAGGGTGATTTGGTACTTAAGAAATCAAGGCCGTCGACGACAGATCCAAGAGGAAAGTTCAGACCTAACTGGGAAGGACCTTACATAGTGCAGAAAGTAATGGGAAATGGAGCAGTGAGGCTATCAGACTTGGAAGGGAACGAGTTCACCGAGCCGATCAACGTAGACAGATTGAAGCAGTACTTTGCCTGAGGGAGAGAAGACCGAGCAGTCACCACGGGAATTGGCAGAAGACCTAACCCAACGGAATACGAAAATCATTCATGTATACACGTAACATTGCATTCTCTTCGTGTTTGTTTTTGTTTTATGTTCGCAGGTTCGAAGAAAGGAGAAAGTGGCTGAAATGAGCCAAGCAGCGTCATCGCTGTTTCAGTTTGAGGATGAAGCAGGGGTCGAGGCCTACATTAGTATCAGTTTGGGGTGAAGCCCATATCAGTTTGGGGCGAGGCTCACATCAGTACCAGTCTGGGGGCGAGGCCCACATCAGAATCAGTTTTGAGGGCGAGGCCCACATCAGTACCATTTTAGGGTCGAAGACCCACTACATCATCAGTTCGAGGGCGAGGTCCCTATTGTCAGCGGTGTTGGGTCGAGGTGCCCAGGGTCGAGGTGCCCCCGTTGTCGGTTGTAGTTCCGGGTCGAGGTGCCTACTACATCATTAGTTCGAGGGCGAGGTCCCTATTGTCAGCGGTGTTGGGTCGAGGTGCCCAGGGTCGAGGTGCCCCTGTTGACAGTTGCAGTTCCGGGTTGCGTCCCAGGGTCGAGGGCCCACTACATCATCAGTTGTAGTTCCGGGATGCATCCCAGGGTCGAGGGCCCACTACATCATTTGTTCTAGGGTGAAGCCCTCATTTCCAGCGGTATCGGGATGCATCCCAGGGTCGAGGTGCCCCCGTTTTCGGTTGCAGTTATTGGGATGTGTCCCAGGATCGAGGTCCACTGCAGCACCAACTCAGCTCGAGGCAGCAGACGAGCCAGGTAAGTGAAAATGCATTGCATAACTTTGATAGGATTGTTCAAAGTCACACACTGCACAAGTCCCATCAAAGTGGGGGCGACTATAGGCATTGCATTTTTGCATGTGAAACCCGATGATGAGTCTCAATTGGAGGAACTACCTTTTTAGTTAAGTATATTATGGGAAACGGTCGTCGGAAGGGAATCGATATTTCATTAGATCATTGTTCATTTGTTTAGCGTCAAGCTCACTTGTTGGACCTCCGTTTAGAGCACATTTGGCCCAGAGAAAAACCCGCAAACCTTTTAACCTTGGCCCACAACCCTTGCCACCCACCTAAGCCCACTCACCAAGCCAAACCAGGCCCACACCACATCTAGCCCATACGCCCACCATGACTAGGCCCACACGCCCATCACCTAAATTACACCCAAATTAAATAAAATATTAAATAAAATATTAATTAGATAATGTAATTGAATTAAATAAAATAATTAAACCATTTACCAATTAATAAAACATAAAATATAATCATACCTAATTTAGATAAATCAAATATATTAACTTCCTAACTAAACAAAATCATATAATTAAAAATAAAGAAATATCATGCTAATTAAATCACTCATAACCAATTTAAATATATTGACTTCCTAATCTAAACCAATCTTGTCTCCATCAAATCCATTGCTTTCCTTCTTTGACACTAAATCAAATCCCTTCCTTGTGAGACAAGGAGAAGCCCTAGCCCTTCTCTATATAAACAACCCAAAACCAAGCCATCCTATAGACACACAATTGACATTCACGCCCAAACCAAGAAACCCCTAGCTCATACACACAACTCACACGCAAATCACAGCAAGAAACCCTAGACATTACACGCAAATCACAAGAAAAATAGCAAACAATTCTCTTCATCTCCACCCTCACATTACCGAAAATACAGCAGCCATTTACAGACCCTACAACCATCAAAACAGTCCCTAATCATCACTAAAAAGTACCCCAAAAATAGCAGCCATTCACGCCCAAACAGTGACCTGAACAGTGAGCAGAAAATACAGAGGAAACAGCAGCAAAACAGAGGCCAAACAGCACGCAAAACAACAAAACAGTGAGCTAAGATGCTAAACCAGTGAACCAGAGAAGTTGAGGAGCTTTACCCTTCCGATCTCCGTGAAACGCAAGTCCGAAAATCGGAAAAAAGGTTAGACCTGAGGGTATTTTCCACATTCGTTTTCTGTTTTATTTTTATTATTCATTGAGTATTGTTCGCATGATTGTTATGTTAAAATGCATGTTGTGGCCCTTGAGTAGATAAATATGCATGGATTACGAAATATTGTATGTTGTGGCCTTGGAATAAAATGAAAGATGTGTCAACTCTCGCGGTATATCGGATGGAAACCCGGACATAAATTTCATAGCCGATTCCGAATGGACGGTAGTATGATCTGTACTCGGGATACAACTCCACGTACCGCTTGAGTAAACGGAACTTTCTTTTATTTTATGTTGCTTTGGTTCACTTATTATTCATCATTTAAATTCCGCATGTTACTTGTTTATGCATGATGCGATAGAGCGCATAGGCTTAGTAAGTCGGATTAAAGGTCCCCTATTTGGAGGGGTTAAAACCCTTTACCACGATGCTTTGCCACGCCGGTTGATGTGTGTTCGGTTGAATGTAAGAAATGTTCAATCGGGCATACTAAGTTTGATATTATTGTCTTTATTCTTTGTATGCATGATGCGATCGAGTGCATGGGCTTAGTAAGTCGGATTAAAGGTCCCCTATTTGGAGGGGTTAAAACCCTTTACCACGATGCTTTGTCGCGCCGGTTGATGTGTGTTCGGTTGAATGTAAGAAATGTTCAATCGGGCATACTAAGTTTGATATTATTGTCTTTATTCTTTGTATGCATGATGCGATCGAGTGCATGGGCTTAGTAAGTCGGATTAAAGGTCCCCTATTTGGAGGGGTTAAAACCCTTTACACGATGCTTTGTCGCGCCGTTGATGTGTGTTCGGTTGAATGTAAGAAATGTTCAATCGGTCATACTAAGTTTGATATTATTGTCTTTATTCTTTGTATGCATGATGCGATCGAGTGCATGGGCTTAGTAATTCGGATTAAAGGTCCCCTATTTGGATGGGGTTAAAACCCTTTACCACGATCCTTTGCCGCGCCGGTTGATGTGTGTTCGATTGAATGTAAGATATGTTCAATCGGTCATACTAAGTTTGATATCATTGTCTTTATTCTTGGTATGCATGACGCGATCGAGCGCATGGGCTTAGTGTGGGAACACAGCTACCTGGGCGACGCTGTTCTAGGCTCGCGACTTAGTTGGGAAGTACTAAATAACATGGAGTCGCCACCCGGTGTGAACCGGGACAAAGATTTAAGGCCGCACTCACCCCTCGCAAGGGAAGACCTCAAACCGTTGGGTTCGGAATGGTCCCTTACTTATGTCACTTGTAATGAAAGGATTTATGTGATAATTTAATCAAGCTTAAGTAACACTTATTTCCAAGAGTATCATGCTTCTAAATTCTCATATGCAAAATAAAACTTATGCACACATTTCACATATATCTCACATCTAAAATTGCATGCTTAAAAATATATCAAAGTAGCAACGAACATACAACTTCATTTGCATATTACATTCAAGAAAACACAAGCACACATATTAACCATACAAGCACACATATGGGCACTTTTCCAAGTGGTACGTGGAATTGTATCCCAAGTACAGACCGCACTACCGTCCATTCGGAATCGGCTACGGAATTTACGTCTGGGTTTCCATCCGATATACCGCAAGAAATAATACTCAAATGTTATCATGACACAAGCATATGAATTGTAATACATAAAACACGTTCATATTCATACATGTGGGGATAGCTACTAGGAAAAACTATGCGTTAAATCTAATGAAGAGGACTCAATTCAGTGGGTGCACGTTCGTGTAGCGTTCGAGAACGCGTGCGAACGGTAAATAGGAGGTTCGCGTTCGTGTAGTGTCTGAGAACGCGATCGAACGGGACCGGACCTGATGCATTATGAGACTAAGACAATGTGTGTACGTTCGCGTAACGTTCGTGAAAGCGTGCGAACGGTAAACAGAAGGTTCGCGTTCGTGTAGCGTCCGAGAACGCGTTCGAACTGAACCAGACCTGATGCATTATAAAACTAAGACAGTGTGTGTACGTTCGCGTAGCGTTCGTGAACGCGTGCGAACGGTAAACAGAAGGTTCGCGTTCGTGTAGCGTCCGAGAACGCGTTTGAACGGAACCAGACCTGATGCATGCAACACAAAGAATAAAGATGACAACGTCAAATTCAATATGTCCGATCAAATGTATCTCGCATTCGACTGAACATACATCAACCGGCGCGGCAAAGCATCTTGGTAGGGGCTTTAAACCCCTCCCCATAGGGGATTTCACATCACACTTACTAAGCCCATGCGCTCGACTGAATCATGCATACAAAGAATTAAAAGCAATGAATTTAAACATAGTGTGCCCGATTGAACGTATCTTGTATCCAACCGAACACACATCAACCGGCGCGGCAAAGCATCGTGGTAAAGGGCTTTAGCCCCTCCCCATAGGGGATCTCACATCACACTTACTAAGCCCATGCGCTCGATTGAATTATGCATATGAAAATAAAGACAATCATATCAAACTAAGTATGCTCGATTGAACGTATCTTGCATTCAACCGAATACACATCAATCGGTGCGGCAAAGCATCGTGGTGAAGGATTTTAACCCCCCCCAATTAGGGGACCTTTCATCGCACTTACTAAGCCCATGCACTCGATCGTATCATACGGGGATAAGCAACATACAGAATTTAAATGACGAAAAATAAATAAACCAAAGCAACACAAAACAAGAGAAGGTGCCGTTTACTCAAGTGGTACGTGGAGTTGTGTCCCAAGTACAGACCATACTACCGTCCATTCGGATTCGGCTACGGAATTTACGTCTGGGTTTCCATCCTATATACCACAAGAGGACACCTCTTCCATTCATCCAATACCCCCACAACACACATCATACACACAACAAATGCCACAAATACAGAAAATGTAATCAAAATAAATGACCAGAAATTAAATAAGAATAAGTGTGAAAGATACCCTCAGGTCTAACCTTTTAAGCTGTCTCTCGGACTCGCGTTCACGAAGATCGGAAGGGGGTAAAGCTCCGTAACTTTCTGGTTCACTGGTTTGCCTCTTCCTTCGCTGTTCGGCCGCTCAAGCTACTGTCCCCTCCGTTTTGCTGCTGTTTCCTTGTGTTTTGCTGCCGTTTCCTCTGTGTCCTTATGCTTGCTGTTTGTGGACTGTTTTGATGTTCTTGATGGACTGTTCTGTGTGTTCTTTTTGGTGGTGTTTTATGTGGTTATTTCAAGGATTGTAAGTGTCTTTTATGTTACTGTTTTAAGGGATTTAGGGACTGTTTCGGGAGTGATTTAGGCTGCTGTTTTTGTGTGATTTTCGGTGATGTGTGGAGGTTTAAAGGGGTTGATTTTCGGTGGTGGTTAGGGGTTGTTTTGGTGCTTGTAGTTTCGGTGATGTGAGGGTAAGGATGAAGGGAGTGATTTTTGTGATGTCTAATATTTCTTGTGTGAATTATATGTCTGAGCTAGAGAGATTCGAGAGGAGGGATGGCTAGGTTAGGGGTTGTTTATATAGAGAAGGGCTAGGGCTTCACCTTGTCTCACAAGGAAAGGGATTTTGTTTCCAAATTAGGAGAGAGGGGAGGGTATATACAAGATTGAGGGGGACAAAATATTTTAATTAGGAAGTCAACTAATCTAAATTGGTGGATATCTTATTGAATTAGGAAGTCAAATATTTGATTAGCTTTGATTGGTTTAAGATTGATTTTAATTAGACATATCTTATTTTAATTTAGTATGTGATTTGCTTATTAGGAATTATATATTTTATTTATCTTTTATTGGTTGATTATATATTATGTTTTATTTAATTGGTAAATGATTTAAATATTTTACTTAATATTTAATGTTTTATTTAATTAAATTGGGATGTGTTTTATGGGCTTTGGGGGCCTAAATGGGCTGGGGTGCGAGGCTAGCAGCAAAACCAGAAACAATGACTCCGTTCGAACGCCAATTAGAACGTGGCATGAACGTCCGCAATCTGCCTGAGGTTCGAACGAAGTAACAAACGCAGCACCAACGAAGACAGTGAACTTGTGGAATGAACTTGATGACATACTTATTCCGAATTTCCCCTTCCGACCTCCGTTTCCCGCAATATCCTTAGCTAAAAAGGTAATGCCTCCAATTGAGACTCATCATCGGGTTTCACATGCGAAAATGCAATGCCTACAGTCGCCCCTACTTTGATGGGACTTGTGCAGTGTGTGACTTTGAACAATCCTATCAAAGTTATGCAATGCATTTTTACTTACCTGGCTCGGCTGCTGCCTCGGGTTGAGTTTGTACTGCAGCGGACCTCGATCCTAGGACGCGTCCCAATAATTGCAACTGACAACGGGGGCACCTCGAACCTGGGCAGCTCGACCCAACACCGCTGACTATAGGGACCTCGCCCTAGAACTGATGATGTAGTGGGCACCTCGACCCTGGGCACCTTGACCCAACACCGTTGACTATAGGGACCTCACCCTCAAACTGATGATGTAGTGGGCACCTTGACCCTGGGCACCTCGACCCGGAACTACAACTGACAACAGGGGGCACCTCGACCCTGGGCACCTCGACCCAACACCGCTGACTATAGGGACCTCACCCTCGAACTGATGATGTGTCTCCATACCTGGAGATGACATGATATGGGCCTCGCCCCCAAGCTGATATGGGCCTCGCCCTTTGGGACTCATCCCAAAAACTGAAATTGCGTTGACGTTGCTTGGCTCATTCCTGCTGCTTTATTTTTTCTTTGAACCTGCGAACACAAAACAGAAACAAACACAAAGAGAATGCAATGTTACGTGTATGCATGAATGATTTTCCTATTCCGTTGGGTTAGATCTTCTGCCGATTCTCGTGGTGACTGCTCAGTCTTCTCTCCCTCAGGCAAAGTATTGCTTCAATCTGTTTACGTTGATCGGCTCGGTGAACTCGTTTCCTTCCAAGTCTGATAGCTTCACTACTCCATTTCCCATTACCTTCTGCACTATGTAAGGTCCTTCCCAGTTATGTCTGAATTTTCCTCTCGGATCTGTAGTCGACGGCCTCGACTGCTTAAGTACCAAATCGCCCTTTCTGATCTTGGTGGGGCGTACTTTCTTATTGAATGCCCGGGCTAGTCTCTTCTGATACAACTGCATGTGATACAAAGACTTCGTTCTCTTCTCATCCAATAGTGCTAACTGATCAAACCTCTGTGCGGCCCATTCCTGTTCCGGTAATTCTGCCTCTGCTAATACCCTCAGGGACTGTATTTCCATTTCTACTGGCAATACTGCTTCCATTCCGTAGACCAAAGAGTAAGGTGTGGACCCTGTTGCTGTTCTTACTGATGTTCTGTACCCCCACAAAGCATACGGTAATTTCTCGGCCCAATCTCTGCAATTTTCTGTCATCTTGGCTAAAATTGTCTTTATAGTCTTGTTGGCTGCCTCAACTGCCCCATTTGCCTGCGGCATGTACGGTGATGACTTGTGGTGGCCTATCCCATACCTCTGTAACATTGCCTTCGTCTCTCCTTGAAACTGGACCCCGTTGTCTGTCACTACATGATGCGGCATGCCATACCGACAAATGAGGTTCCGAGCTATAAACTTTGCCATCTGTTTTGCTGTAACATTACGGAATGATTCGGCTTCCACCCACTTCGAGAAGTAATCTACTGCCACTACTAAGAAACGATGCCCATTTGATGCATTCGGTCGAATTTCCCCAATCATATCAATCCCCCATACTGAGAAAGGCCACGGCTCTGACAACCCATGCAATTCTGTGTGCGGTAAGTGATTCAAATTACCATGTGCTTGACAGTCATGACAGAGCTTTACCATCTTCGCGCAGTCTGCTTCCATGGTTGACCAATAAAAACCTTGTCTCACTATCTTGCGGGATAGATTCAACATGTTCATGTGCGGACCACATACCCCGGCGTGTATTTCTTCCATTACATGCTGAGCTTCTTCCTTTCCCAAACACTTCAACTGAATACCGTTTGCCTGCCTCTTGTACAGTTCCCCTTTCAAAGTCACATACTGGGAAGCTAACTTCTGAATGGCTATTCTGTCTTTTCTGCCCGGCCTCTCCGGGAATTCACCATGTTCCAGATACCTCTGAATGTCATAATACCAAGGTTTACCGTCGTCAACCTCAACTTCCAGAATTCTTTCTGTCTCATAAACAGGTTTACTTGCTGTTGTCAGTATCAACGGTCTCATCACTAACTTCTCTGGATTTTCCCAAGTCGCTGCAAGTGTAGCCAATGCATCTGCCATCTGATTCTCTTCTCTCGGTAAGTGCTGAAACTTACACTCGGGGATAACATGTGCCAACTTTCTGAGGTTAAAAAGGTAAGGTCTCAACCGTTCTTCTTTCAATTCCCATTCTCCTCGCATCTGCTGGACTACCAACATAGAATCTCCGTAGACTTCCACACTCACGGCCTTCAAGGCTATCAATGCTGTCAAACCAAAAGCACATGCTTCATACTCGGCCATGTTGTTAGTCACTCTGAATGTCAACCTCTTGGCCAAAGGCAAAGTCTCTCCCTCAGGGGTCACTATCACGATCCCGATTCCGGCTCCATTGTAATTCACTGCCCCGTCAAAATACATCTTCCATCTCTGAACCGTTATTGCTTGGATCTCTTCATCTGGAAACTCAAACTTATACTGATCCCCCTCAACAGGTTGCAATGCCAGAAACTCCGCTACTGCTCGCCCCTTGATCACTTTGGAGGTGAGATACTCAATGTCAAACTCTGTCAACAACACCAACCATCGGCCCAGTTTTCCCACTAGTGAAGGCACTGAATGAAGATATTTCAGAGGATTCTCCTTTGCCACCACCTGGATCTTGTAAGACTGGAAATAATGTCACAACTTTCTGGAAGCCCATACCACTTGAAGACAGATCTTCTCAACCTCCTGATACCGAGCCTCATACGGGAGCATCTTCTTACTCAGTAATAAACTGCATGTTCTACCCCTGTCTCATCTGTCTCATCTGCCTACCATCATAGCCCCCAGTGCTTCTGTTCTATAGCCAAATACAATATCAAAGGTCTACCCGGCCTCGGAGGTTTCAATACAGGTGGCTTCACCAAGTACTCTCTGATTCTATCGAAGGCGGTCTGACACTGTTCATTCCATCTCACTGGCTGATCTTTTCTCAACAGCTTGAAGATAGGCTCATATACCGATGTCAACTTGGCAATAAACCGACTGATGTACTGAATCTTCCCCAAGAATGCTCTGACTTCCTTTTCTGTCTTCGGTGCAGGCATTTATGTGATTGCCTTGATCTTTTCGGAGTCTACCTCTATTCCGCCCATTCCCACTGTATGACCAAGCAATTTCCCTGATGTCACCCCAAACACACATTTTTTGGGGTTAAGCCGCAGGTTATATTTGTCAACTCTCTGAAGGAACCTTTCCAATGCCTCAATATGCCCAACTCTTGTCTCTGATTTCACCATCATGTCATCCACATACACCTCAATCTCTTTGTGCATCAAGTCATGGAAAAGTGTAGTGGCCATCCGTGATAAGTAGCTCCCGCATTCTTAAGCCCAAACGGCATTACCTTGTAACAATAAGTGCCCCACTCGGTAACAAATGCTGTCTTAATTTATCTTCCTCAGCCATGAGAACCTGATTGTAACCTGAAAACCCATCTGCAAACGAATACATAGCGGATAAAGCCGCGCTATCAACCAGAACATCTATATGCGGCAAAGGGAAATCATCTTTCGGACAAGCTTTATTGAGATCTCTGTAGTCTACACACATTCTGACCTTCCCATCTTTCTTCGGTACCGGTACTATGTTAGCCAACCATTCGGGATACTTTACTACTTCCAGGAACCCCACATCTATCTGTTTCTGAACTTCCTCTCTGACTTTCTCAGCCCATTCTGGTCTCATCCGTCGGAGTTTTTGTTTTACTGGCCTCATATTCGGATAAGTTGGTATTGTGTGCTGGGCAATGTTTCTGTCTACCCCAGGCATGTCCTCATAGGACCAAGCAAATACTTTGGCATATCTGACCAACACTTCTTCTAGTTTCTCCCTCTCTTCGGAGGTTACTTCACTTGCAATCAAAATTTCTTTGGGGTTCTCAAGTGTACCCAAGTTAAATGCAATAGTAGTTCTGGCTGAACTGATGTCAAATATGCTTGATTCATGCAGAGTAAACGGAAATGACTCAGGCAAGTAAGCAAAAGAAATGTCTTTATTATTGGATAATGCGGAAGTACATTCAAACAAATCAGGAAGGTAAATGTCTTCATCATCTATAGACACTTCTTCCTTTGCAATCAGGTCTTCCTCAGGCTTCTCATCCTCTCCCAGAGTCAGGCTCTCTAACTTCATCAATTCTTCTTCCCAAATCTCTGCTTCCACAGCTTTTTCAGTCAGTGGCTTCTCACTCAACAAATCCTGGAAGATCTCAAACCCAGGTACCACAATCCCATTAACTTCCACAGGTTCAGGCTCCCCTTGATATCCTGAAGCTTTCACAAAGCACTCCATCAGTCCCAGGCCCTTTTTCTTGACTTTTGGCTTTTCTTCGTCAGATTTGTACCCCAAACCCTTCCGAGTAGTCTGTCCTCTGAAATCCGGCAATTTTGAACCTTTTCCCGGCTCAAACTTCATCTTATCCATAATCCTAGCCACCCTAGGATCCACCCATTCCTCGAAAGTAGCCGACACCTGAAACCTCGTGAAAGGTTGTATCTCCAAGGCAGCCACGACATTATCTAACTCAGCCCGGATGGTAATAAATTCTCCCTCATACGGGAATTTGATCATCTGATGCAAAGTGGAAGGCATGCCCCCAAGTTTGTGAAACCAAGGCCTTCCCAACAATAAGGCAAAAGTGGCTGGGATGTCCAGCACCGTGAACTCAACCTCATCTTCAATCGGCCCTACCTTGACTATAGCCACAAAGGTACCCTCAACTCCCCCTTTACTGTCATCATAAGCTTTAATAGTCATACTGGAGGGGTCCAAGTCTGTTGCTTTCATACCCAATCTTGCCAGAATTTTCAACGGGCACACATTGATGGACGAACCGTCATCCACCATCACACATGAAGTTTTCTTGCCCCTCACCTCGGCCCTGATAAATAGAGGCATGTTATGATTCCTTCCTTCCACCGGGAGTTCATCCTCAGAAAAGGATATCTGCAAAGCTTCTTTCTGAACCGACCCAACAAACATTGCGGGGTTGGCATCCTCCGGTACCACAATCTTGCTCAAGGCCTCAACCATAGCCTGCCTATGCTCCCGAGATGCACATAACAGTTCCCAGATACTCACTTGTGCTCTAGTCTTCCTCAATTGCCTCAGCACGATATCCCCTTCAGTACTTTCTGCAGTCTCAACCACTTCTCTACCATCTGTCAAAGCTTCCTTACCCTTTTCCGCCGTATCATTGTAAAAACGACCGCTACGTGTCATTCCCCTTACTTCTTCCTCATCACTGCTAGAGAAATCAAGCCAAAAGTTTTTTCCCCTGCTCAAACTCATCTTCACTAGTACTATCCCAGATTCCCAGGCAAAAGGCTTGAGGGTGAAAGGATTTCAGGACAAGGTCTTCTGGGAGGCCAGAATTGATCATGTAGGCTGGTGGTGGTACGACACGGTAGTTGGGTAAGGGGTTTCTGTGTGTGTCAGGCTGTTCTGTTTCTGGGTTGGGTATTTTCTTGGAGTCTATCAGGTCTTGGATTTCATGGCGGAGTCGGGCGCAGTTGTCGGTGTCATGGCCTTTTTGTTGGTGGAAGTGGCAGTAAAGGCTTAGGTTATAGTGTGACGGTAGGGGATTGGGTAAGGGTTTGGTATCCAAGGGTTTTAAAAGCCCTTGTCTCTTCAATTTCTCTAGTACCTTAGACAGGGGCCTTCCCAAGTGGGAAAACTGCCGATTCCGGATAGCGGCAATTTCAGCAGAAGCGAGCTTTGTTCCCGATGTTCCCCCAATGGGCCTCCTGTTCAGACCATAGAATTTTCTATTTTCGGCCTCTTCTTCCTCAATATCCATGACAGTTTCCCTCAACTGCCGAAAGTCTGCAATCATGGAGGTCATCCTCCTCAACTTGCTGTAAATGGAGGGCTTGGTGCCCTTGATAATCATCTTAATCTGATCCTTCTCCGAAGGCCTAGTCTGCATCTTCAATAACTGACCCCTCTACCGGTCCACATACTCCTTAAAACTCTCCTCTGCTTTCTGCTTAACATTCTCCAGATCACGGAGTGACAGATCGATCTCCAAGTCAGTGACATATTGCTTCAGGAAAGCATCGGCCAATTCTCTCCAATCTTCCTTTACTTTCTTCTCCAAACTGTGGTACCATACCACGGGAGCTCCTTCAAGCGACATTCCAAACATTTTCTGTACCTGGCGCTGAGATAAGCCAACTGAACTCATGACTGATACAAACTGTCGGAGATGCACCCTCGGATCCCCATTCCCGTTAAATTTAGCCATATCCGGCATCTTGAACTGTGCCGGCAACTGTTCCTCGAAAGTCAGTGTGTCATAATCCAGCAAATCCTCGTTCTTACCCCTCATCTTGCGGGTAACCGACTCAACCTGAACCCGAAGTTTCTGTAACTCTGCCTAAGACCCAGATACTCTGCCCGCTGCATACTCTGCCATATCATCATCAAAAGTGGGGGTATCATCCCCCAATCTGTTCGGAGGTTCCTCTTGTCTTGCATCCCCAGAACTACCCCCAGCACGAGACCCGGCTATACCAGCCACAACAGTAGTCAAAGCCTGCAACTGTTCAGTGACTTTGGCGAGACTGTTCTCTAACTGATCCATACGGGACACCTCATTATCGGATTCACTCATACTTGTTCTTTTAGTGAGCCTTGTCCCTTCTCTAACCCAAACGGTATCTATGTTGTCTTTTTGAGACATAGACGGTGTTAACATGATATATGTATGCATGAGGTGCATGAGATGCATGTAACATATAACATACTAGATTAAATAAAATTCCCAACAAATCGGCCTATTATCATTTTAGAAACTTTTGGGACAACTGTCATAAGAGTGAACCCGTCCCAGTTTAAATGGCCCAACGAGTTCATGTCTTATGGCAAAGAGCCCAACTAAATCCAAATGATAATATTCCGAACACAAGCACAAGGTGGCCCACCAACACTTAGACGCCTTTGGCCCAATATTCATGGAATACATCCTTGTCCCAGTTTAAATGGCCCAACAAGCCCATATCCCATGAAAAATGGTCCAAATGGATCCAAACGATGATGTTCCCAAACACAAGCATAGAAGAGAGATAATGCAAACATAATAATGGCCCATCAACATTTCACAAGCCTTGGGCTAATAGTCATACGGTACGAACTTGCCCCAGTTTAAATGGCCCAGCAAGCCCGCCTTTCTGACAATAGTCCAACCGCATCCAAATGAGGATGGTCCAAAAGCACATTCTCAAGGAAATAATTGTTACTTTAACCATACAAACCGGTCTATGGGTGGATTTGCAAGAGTATGGACAAAGGCTCTCACCGGCGAAGGATAGCCCACAACTAGGTCTCCCCACTCAAGGGTTCAAGCGACCAAGTGAGCGCATCCCTTTTTATACACTAAGGTACGTGCCAATGAGCTATGGTGTGTGACGGACTGTCAAATGGATTTCCCATTGTAGATTCCCCAGAGGGAAGGTGGAGCGAGGCTCACTTAAGTACCCAAAGCCTCTTAGGCTCTTATCGCTTGGTGTCAGGAATAAACAACGAGTCCTCCAAATTAGTCCATCACAAAGGCTACGAGTAAATGGCCATATAGGTGTCCTCACAGCTTTTCCTTCTAGAAAGGTAGTGAGTGAAGGAAGACACCAAACCATTACCTAGCCTCAAAGTGCCCTTGATTAAACCCCCACTTTATCCACTATAGACATGGTCAATTAAAACATAAATCCAAACATTACAAGACAATATTTCGGGGCCAACTCTCTATCCCCAGTGGAGTCACCAGACTGTGGGAACACAGCTACCTGGGCGACGTTGTTCTAGGCTCGCGGCTTAGTTGGGAAGTACTAAATAACATGGAGTCGCCACCCGGTGTGAACCGGGGCAAAGATTTAAGGCCGCACTCACCCCTCGCAAGGGAAGACCTCAAACCGTTGGGTTCGGAATGGTCCCTTACTTATGTCACTTGTAATGAAAGGATTTATGTGATAATTTAATCAAGCTTAAGTAACACTTATTTCCAAGAGTATCATGCTTCTAAATTCTCATATGCAAAATAAAACTTATGCACACATTTCACATATATCTCACATCTAAAATTACATGCTTAAAAATATATCAAAGTAGCAACGAACGTACAACTTCATTTGCATATTACATTCAAGAAAACTCAAGCACACATATTAACCATACAAGCACACATATGGGCACTTTTCCAAGTGGTACGTGGAATTGTATCCCAAGTACAGACCACACTACCGTCCATTCGGAATCGGCTACGGAATTTACGTCTGGGTTTCCATCCGATATACCGCAAGAAATAATACTCAAATGTTATCATGACACAAGCATATGAATTGTAATACATTAAACACGTTCATATTCATACATGTGGGGATAGCTACTAGGAAAAACTATGCGTTAAATCTAATGAAGAGGACTCAATTCAGTGGGTGCACGTTCGCGTAGCGTTCGAGAACGCGTGCGAACGGTAAATAGGAGGTTCGTGTTCGTGTAGCGTCTGAGAACGCGTTCGAATGGGACCAGACCTGATGCATTATGAGACTAAGACAGTGTGTGTACGTTCGCGTAACGTTCATGAAAGCGCGCGAACGGTAAACAGAAGGTTCGCGTTCGTGTAGCATTCGAGAACGCGTTCGAACGGAACCAGACCTGATGTATTATAAAACTAAGACAGTGTGTGTACGTTCGCGTAGCGTTCGTGAACGC
The DNA here is from genome assembly GCA_019454045.1 of Zanthoxylum bungeanum. Taxonomy (NCBI): domain Eukaryota; kingdom Viridiplantae; phylum Streptophyta; class Magnoliopsida; order Sapindales; family Rutaceae; genus Zanthoxylum; species Zanthoxylum bungeanum. Next base: position 51,031 of record SKCR01034748.1, read on the forward strand.
GTCCGAACGGTAAACAGAAGGTTCGCGTTCGTGTAGCGTCCGAGAACGCGTTCGAACGGAACCAGACCTGATGCATGCAATACAAAGAATAAAGATGACAACGTCAAATTCAATATGTCCGATCAAATGTATCTCGCATTCGACTGAACATACATCAACCGGAGCGGCAAAGCATCGTGGTAAGGGGCTTTAACCCCTCTCCATAGGGGATTTCACATCACACTTACTAAGCCCATGCGCTCGACTGAATCATGCATACAAAGAATTAAAAGCAATGATATTAAACATAGTGTGCCCGATTGAACGTATCTTGTATCCAACCGAACACACATCAACCGGCACGGCAAAGCATCGTGGTAAAGGGCTTTAGCCCCTCCCCATAGGGGATCTCACATCACACTTACTAAGCCCATGCGCTCGATTGAATTATGCATATGAAAATAAAGACAATCATATCAAACTAAGTATGCTCGATTGAACGTATCTTGCATTCAACCGAACACACATCAATCGGTGCGGCAAAGCATCGTGGTGAAGGATTTTAACCCCTCCAATTAGGGGACCTTTCATCGCACTTACTAAGCCCATGCACTCGATCGTATCATACGGGGATAAGCAACATACAGAATTTAAATGACGAAAAATAAATAAACCAAAGCAACACAAAACAAGAGAAGGTGCCATTTACTCAAGTGGTACGTGGAGTTGTGTCCCAAGTACAGACCGCACTACCGTCCATTCGGATTCGGCTACGGAATTTACGTCTGGATTTCCATCCTATATACCACAAGAGACGACACTCTTCCATTCATCCAATACCCACAACACACATCATACACACAACAAGTGCCACAAATACAGAAAATGTAATCAAAATAAATGACCAGAAATTAAATAAGAATAAGTGTGAAAGATACCCTCAGGTCTAACCTTTTAAGCTGTCTCTCGGACTCGCGTTTCACGAAGATCGGAAGGGGGTAAAGCTCCGCAACTTTTCTGGTTCACTGGTTTGCCTCTTCCTTCGCTGTTCGGCCGCTCAAGCTACTGTTCCGCCTCCGTTTTGCTGCTGTTTCCTTGTGATTTTGCTGCCGTTTCCTCTGTGTCCTCTGCTTGCTGTTTGTGGACTGTTTTGATGTTCTTGATGGACTGTTCTGTGTGTTCTTTTTGGGGTGGTTTTATGTGGTTATTTCAAGGATTGTAAGTTTCTTTTATGTTACTGTTTTAAGGGATTTTAGGGACTGTTTCGGGAGTGATTTAGGCTGCTGTGTTTTTGTGTGATTTTCGGTGATGTGTGGAGTTTTAAAGGGGTTGATTTTCGGTGGTGGTTAGGGGTTGTTTTGGTGCTTGTAGTTTCGGTGATGTGAGGGTAAGGATGAAGGGAGTGATTTTTGTGATGTCTAATATTTCTTGTGTGAATTATATGTCTGAGCTAGAGAGATTCGAGAGGAGGGATGACTAGGTTAGGGGTTGTTTATATAGAGAAGGGCTAGGGCTTCACCTTGTCTCACAAGGAAAGGGATTTTGTTTCCAAATTAGGAGAGAGGGGAAAGGTATATACAAGATTGAGGGGGGACAAAATATTTTAAATTAGGAAGTCAACTAATCTAAATTGGTGGATATCTTATTGAATTAGGAAGTCAAATATTTGATTAGCTTTGATTGGTTTAAGATTGATTTTAATTAGACATATCTTATTTTAATTTAGTATGTGATTTGCTTAGTTAGGAAGTTAATATATTTTATTTATCTTTTATTAGGTATGATTATATCTTATATTTTATTTAATTGGTAAATGATTTAAATATTTTACTTAATATTTAATGTTTAATTTAATTAAATTGGGATGTGTTTTATGGACTTTGGGGGGCTAAATGGGCTGGGGTGCGAGGCTAGCAGCCAAAACCAGAAACACCGACTCCGTTCGAACGCCAATTAGAACGTGGCACGAACGTCCGAATCTGCCTGAGGTTCGAACGCCAATTAGAACGTGGCACGAACGTCCGCAATCTGCCTGAGGTTCGAACGAAGTAACGAACGCAGCACCAACGAAGACAGTGAACTTGTGGAATGAACTTGATGACATACTTATTCCGAATTTTCCTTCCGACCTCCGTTTCCCGCAATATCCTTAGCTAAAAAGGTAGTGCCTCCAATTGAGACTCATCATCGGGTTTCACATGCGAAAATGCAATGCCTACACTAGTAAGTCGGATTAAAGGTCCCCTATTTGGAGGGGTTAAAATCCTTTACCACGATGCTTCGCCGCGCCGATTAATGTATACTCGGTTGAATGTAAGATGTGTTCAATCGGGTATACCAAGTCAGATGTATTGTCTTTATTTTTATATGTATAATGTGATCGAGCGCATGGGCTTAGTAAGTTGGATTAAATGTCCCCTATTTTGAGGGGTTAAAATCCTTTACCACGATACTTTGCCGCGCCGATTGGTGTATACTCGATTGGATGCGAGATGAGTTTAATCGGATACGTGAGGTCCCACATTGTGGATTTGTTTGTCTATGAATGTGTTGCATGCATCAGGTCTGGTTCCGTTCGAACGCATTCTCGAACGCCACACGAACATGAACCTTCTGTTTACCGTTCGAACGCATTCTCGAACGCTATGCGAATGCGCATGCACTTTCTTAGTTTCATCATGCATCAGGTCTGGTTCCGTTCGAACTCGTTCTAGAACGCTATACGAACACGAACCTTATGTTTACCGTTCGAACACGTTCTCAAACGCTACGCGAACGCGCATGCATTTTCTTAGTGTTTCATGCATCAGGTCTGGCTCCGTTCGAACGCGTTCTCGAATGCTACGCGAACGCGCACCCACTGAACTGAGTCATTTTCATCAGATTTCATACATAATTGTTCCTAGTAGCTATCCCTTCGTGTGATGAACCTGATTACTTCTCTGTATTGCACAAGACTGTGTAGGTGTCATTCATCTATATTCCTCACATGTATGAGTACAATGTGTTTAACGTATTACAATTCATATATCCATGTCGTGATAGCATTTGAGTATTATTTCTTGTGGTATAGGATGGAAACCTAGACATAAATTCCGTAGCCGATTCCGAATGGACGGTAGTGCGGTCTATACTTGGGATACAATTCCACGTACCACTTGGAAAAGTGCTCACATGTGTGTTTATGTCCATATTAGTTATCCTCTTTTGCACCACGTCATAGCATGCTTACTTTAATGCCTAATTGCATCCTTAAGTGTCTTTTTTGCATTATGTACTTAGTTGACTCTTTTATTTACACAAGAACATGTAATGGCTATTTGTTTATGCTTCTGCACGTATAAGTATGACATGTCTATGAAATCACATGTTCGCCATTATTTGACTCGCTTTTATGTGTGCTTGCGTGGTTAGTGTGTGCTTGTGTTTCCATGAACACAATATGCCAATGAAGTTGTATGTTCGTTGATACTTTGATTTACTTTCAAGCATGCAATCTTAAATGTAAGATATATGCAAATTTAGGTGTAAGTTTTATTTTTGCGCATATGAACTTAGAAGCATGATACTCTTGGAAATAAGTGTTACTTAAGCTTGATTAAATTATTACACAAATCCTTTCATTACAAGTGACATAAGTAAGGGACCATTCCGAACCCAACGGTTTGAGGTCTTCCCTTGCGAAGGGTGAGTGCGGCCTTAAATCTCATTTTCCCGGTTCACACCGGGTGGCGACTCCATTATTCTCCGGTTTAGTCCCCCGTGGCTACTCCGTACTCCTGACTAGGCCGCGAGCCTAGAACAACATGCGTCGTCCAGTTTTTGTGTCCCACAATTCTTCAAGAAAATTTTGGGAGCTTTTATGGAGATTAGGTTCGGTCATGGAGGTGAATGAATGAAGAAAATAAAAATTTTCACTTTAAATACAAGGCCAAAACCGACTTAGGGTGAGAAAGAAGGGCAATTTGGTCATTTTTTAATCTAATTAAATAATAACAACATTTAAGTTAACAAATCCAATTTGTAAACTTTAAGCTTAATAAAACCATGCCAGATGTAACCAATAATAATCAAACATATTGCATAACAATTATGTAATATTGAAATAATTTAATTATCTAGATCTTTAACATTTAAACATCTAAATAATTAATTAATGCGATTATTATTATGTATGTATTTTTATTTACATTAAATAACAAATGCATATATTAATGGCATGTGTCAAAATCTCATTTGACAAATAATTAATATGTATCAAATCAAATTTTATATCAAATTCAAATACACATTAATTATCAATTGAACGAAATACCCCCAATGCATGTATTTTCGTCTAACCGTTTAAACAACTCAAATTAACTCATTTAATTCAGTGAAGTATTATGAATAATCTATATTATTCATAACGCGTTGTCCAAGTGCTCAATGAGTACACTTCATATTATGAGACTCTCTAAGTTTAGGTTTATCCGTCACGGAATCTAATTTCGTGTCCATAATCCATCCACTCATGAATTATGATGACCACGAATAATCTTGCTAAACTTTGCAAGTCGAGGTCATTGCATACGTATAATCCATCCGTCACAGGCTATCCCTATTATACCTGGGATATAGATAAGAACGTCAAATCCTTATGGTATAATATAGTCGACTTTCAAATTTACGATCTCTAAATAACACTCGGAACACGCTTCCAAAGTTATACCGCGGCCATGGATTTACTAGATCGCAAACACGTGTAGGAAACCTATGCCCTGTACACATGACTGACGGATTCTATCTTGATACGCACTGGATATCATGAGCATCAGTCCACACCCAACGAACAGGCAGATGTCTGATCTAAATGGATCGATGACGTGACTGCCATTAAAGTGTGGAGGATAACTCATATATCCACTGTGACATCTCAAGTCGAAGGACCACTATGCTCGCTCAAATCGAGAAGATTCCTATTGACGTTGGTGTACCATCTATTAGGAAATCTTCAGTGAGTCATTCAGTGTTTATCAAATAAACACCTACATGTCTATACGAGTCTCCCAAGACTCATGGTTCATTGGGATAAACCATCAGACCAAGTCACGATATAAGACATGTACTGGTCTCAGCGGATTTTACTAACCGACCCTTGTTAGTAAATCTTGACCATGAACTTTATTTAAGGATATACAACTTATAGTGACGCTTCCCAATGTCAATTACAAACTACGTTGTAACTGCGCACTACATTGTAAATCCTAGGGTATTTGTCTAATATACACGTATCACTAAAAAAAATTTAGTTTCAATCTAATTATAATTAGATATCTAATCATAATTAGATCAAATATATATATAAAAGAAAATATGTGCTACCATTAAATAAGTAATATTATGGAAAAATGAATTGTTCGTATTTATGAATCGGACATAAATACGATCCGGATTGGCACTCCGAGCACCAACTCTAACAGTTAATACTTTACCTAATATTGTATGAGAGAGTAATTTAAATCTGGATTAATTTTTGACAAACTTTATTACCACCCTCATGGCTGGTTTTATATATTTGGCATAATTGAGTACCTAACTGGACTTGTTATAATGTTATCACCGCCTTTCTGGATGGTTTTATATGTTTTGGAATAATTAATTCCTGAAATAAATTAACTATGTAAAAATGATAATTTATATATCATAAAAAGTAAGATTCTTTATATTAGAAATATTAAGAGTGGATCCCTTAAACCCAATATTTTAATTTATTGTTGCATTCCAATTTAATAATCTACCATCACTTCAATCAATTCAGCTCTTTTATTTTTCACTCGAATTATTATTTTATTTTACTAAATCTATTCCATATGGATCGACCCCTAACTTAACGGGTTATTTTATTACATCGGTACTTTTATACTTTGGAGTAAAAAATCAATTTGTGAGTGTGTCAGGTCTATTTCCCTAAAGATAAACTGACTTGGATTAGAGAGGTTTTTGAAGTGAGCAATAGGAACAGTAAGACTATTAATGCCATTCATGCTGTTGTTTGCTCCGCTGAGTTTATGAGAATATCAATGTGTGAGATAGCCAAGGATGTATGAGATATCTTTCAGACTTTGCATGATGGCACATTGTCAATTAAAAATAATAGACTTCAAGAGCTTGTTACTAGGTTTGAAGTTGCTAGGATGAAAAATGATGAGTCTTTTGTTGAATTTTATATTGAGATTAACGATATTGTTAACTCAAGTTTTAACCTAGGTGAGATTATTCCTACAAATATGATAGTTAGGAAAATTCTTAGATTCATACCTGAAAGATTTTTATCGAAGATCACAGCAATCGAGGAAAATAATGACTTAAATCACATTAAATTAAAGGACCTCGTAGGGAAACTTCAGGTTTATGAGAGACAACTTCCTGAACATAGAAAACCAAGAATATAGCGATGAAAACCGCAACGGAAGTTACCCATGATTCATCTAATGATGATAATACTCTCACATATGCTGACATGGCCATGTTTGTGAAGAATTTCAAGAAATTTCTTAAGTTGAAGAAGAATGGTCGTGGCTCTGATAGGGATATGAAGGACAAACCTAGAGAGAGTAGTCGTAGTAGGAGAGAGTTTAGAGAGGACAAGGGTAGCAAAGCTCGTGCTATCCAATGCCATGAATGTGAAGGGTATGGGCATATATAGGTCTGAATGCCCACATACCTAAAGTCTAAAGGTAAGAAAGTTATAGCAGCCTCACTTAGTGATTCAGAAGGTGGCTATACTTCTGATGAGTCTCCTAAGGAGAAAATTAATTTCATTATTTTTACTACTTATGTAGTAGGTGAGAGAGAGGATAATGTTAATGATATGAATACTGTAAAGAATTCTCTCATGGTGACTCTGTAGATGAGGATGGTCATCAGGTAGTATATACTGAACTATTTAATGAGAGTCTAGCTTTAAAGAAGATAAATGTTGAGGTCAGTAAGAGGCTGAAGGAATTTGATCTAGACTATAATGAAGTTCAAACCAAGCTTGAGTAAAGCCTTTTAGTTATTGATGACCTTGAGGAGATGAATAAAAGATTAGTTGACAAAGACAAATTCTTAGAAGCTGAAATTAAAAATGCTAGAACACATTTGTCTATATTTTATTGTGAGACAAAAAATTAGACCACATGTTGAGGATTGGTATGCATCCTTATGAGAAGAAAGAATTAGGCTTCATTGAGTCCTGTTGTTAATAGACACTCAAAAGTGTACATTTGATAACTATTTTATACTTATAGTTTCATTAATGTAACATCCCAATCCGGAAGATGTTACCGGCAGGGAATAGGCCGTACTATCCCCCTGAGCCTAAACCAATCTAACTAGTCAAAACTGTCATACTCATCCCGAACAAAAGTTCATGCAAAAGGGTCCAATGCCCAACTCAATACTCATAGAAATACATCTCAAGTTTCCATACAATGAACCCAAAAATACATTACACTACAAATCTAATGTTTGACACGCTCAAAGACTGATACTGTGCAATGTATATCATGCAAATTTTACTCGACTCTGACTATGCTGCCTTCTGGACTCAACCTGATGGACTCAACACCCAAGTGACTGCCATCAGTATCCATCCTCTCGAACTCATCCTTCAGACTTACCTGCAAAATAAATACTGAGAGTGGGGGGAGTTAGGTCGTTTGAACAACCTAGTGAGTGGACATGTAAAAAAAAACGAAACTGATATACTTTATAAAATCCATGGTTCCAAAACCAAAATCATCTCAAGAATCAGTTTTTCTTGCTCAGAAAATATTTTCTAGAATTATCTAAGTCGCGAGTTCTCTTGAGACCAAAAGTCCATCTCTGAATTTATAAATAAAAAATCGGATATCCTGTCCGAAAAACCTTTGTGAAAATAATTCACAAAATCATATGTAAAATCATATGTAAAATCAACTATCAATATGTACAATAATCATGTGGTCTTAGGGTGTTGTACGCACAGTCCCCCAAGCCACTAAGCCAGAAAACAGTGGTGCTATCAGTGCCACCAACCTGTCTCTGAAAAATCTGGGTCTAGGGGCGTTGTACTCACAGTCCCCCTAGCCCAATACTCATGATCTAGAGGCATCTGTCATCTCTAGTCCTGTATCCCGTGTCCACACATCTATATCCCGTATCAATACCGAGACCCATCAATACCATATCCGTCAATTCCATATCTGTCATTCATATTGTATCAAGTTACATCTGAGGTGGGTTTTTTCCCATGCCTCCAAAATCATAAATCCATATCTTTGAAATCACTTTCATCATCAAAGCATTTATCTGAAACCAAGCTTATCAAACTTAATCATATATCTTATTCACATGAAATCATCATTTTAAATAAAACCAATAAATCAGTGATCTGCAAAATCATATCATAAATCACAATTAAAAACCTTAAAATAATTACTCCCAGATAAGAGAAAAATACCACTCACAGTGCTACGGAAATTAGGGTACGGTATGCGGTGTAGGTAATCTCCAAGTATTCGGTTGATGATCTAAAGCCAAAGAAATCGTTAGTTATCCTTGCAATAAATGTATATAGAATCAATGGTTGATGTTATGCTTATGATATGACTTATCATGTGTCTACTCATCTATACAAAGCCCTTAGAGTGCCGCCAAACATTTTAGGATAAAACTTGAATGATTGAAAATATTTCCTGAAAATGTACCTCGCGTCGCGACGCTACTCATCTAGCGTCGCGATGCGCCCAGCCCAGTAAAAATCCAGAATCCATTTCCCCTTCCAGCACGCGTCGCGACGCGTCGCCATTTCCAGGACAGAAATTGCAATCTCATTTCATACACCATTTCCTCAACATCACATAAGCTACAACCATAACAAATACATTACATATCATCAATTACACTCTTAGACACTATCTTAAAACCAAATCATAATCATTTATAAACCCCAACTCAAATTCATACTTAGGTATTTCATAATTTGAGGGTTTTTCAAATTACTAATTTCCAACCACAACAATCATGAAAAACAACATCAAGCATACCCAATCAATTTATTTGAGTCAAGCTCATCTCACCTTGATTTCATTTTATCAAGGATTTGAGTCAAGCTCATCTCACCTTGATTTCATTTTTTTCTTCACTAGCATAACCTTCGAAGCTCCATTTTCTCTTTTCCAAGCTTGCATGTGATGATTGAAGCTTGAATTATAAGATTTTGGTTGAAGAAATGAAGAAAATTCTGGATTTCCCCCTTCTCTCTCACGTCTCTTCATCTCAAAAATATGAAGGGTGAAAGAGTAATGTTCCCTTTATATACTAGGGGCATATGGTAAAATGGAGTAAATGAAGAAAATGTTAAAAACTTTAAGAATTTCCCAAATCAGTCCTTAGGCACAGTCATCCGAATCTGATTTGCAATTTCGGTCTGTTTTAACTTCGAATTTCAAGAAATGTTCAACATGAAAGTTGTAGATCTCATTCTTATTTTTCTAACGATATAAAATTCATAAAAATCAGATATCGTATGAAAAAGTTACAGTCTGAATACTAAAGGCTATCTGTATTGAACCTTAAAATGAATTTCTTAACAGTACTACAAGGAATTTGTCGAATAAGCTTAAAGTTATTTCATGAGCCTAGTACACACTTTCATATGATCAGATAATAGGTATTATTCCATTCCTAAATTTGTATTCATCGGGTTACCGGGGTGTTACATTTTTCTCCCCCCTTAAATGAGATTCGTCCTCGAATCTCTAATAAGAACTGAAATTCTGAAATTTTTCCTTGAAATTGTGGATATTAAATATCTTACCACAAGTGACTGAATTCACCCATTATCCTCTAGGCTATAGACTCCTAACAAACTTTTCACTGTATAAACCAACATATAACATCAATATCAACATTACCATCTTCTCACAAGCATTCCTCAATACTTCAACATTAAAACACAAGAATTTAACCCCAATTATCACTCCAGCAACTTATAATATTAAAACATGTTATTATCTATTCAAATACAATCAATTCATTTCAATACCATTAAATCACAATATCCAATTCCAAAGATTCCAAAACATTCCAATATCTAGGATTTCACATAGCCAACTCTGCTTTACCATATATACTGTACTACTTTGTGACAATCTCCCATAAACTGGTATCAAACCATAGAGAAATATAAACTTAATAGCTCAAATCCTTATCGTTGTTCGTTAATCACTTAGCTAGTATACACACGTAGTCCTCCTTTTATCTGATCATCCCTTAATAAGATAACCTTTGCCATGTTGGCACGTGCTTCATCTAAGTTTTAAAGTTTATGGTAGGTAATTTATCGTTTTCATCCTGTAAAATTCAGCTGAGTAATATATATATATATTAAATATATATATATTTATATTTACCATCATACCTCATTCACCACCAAACATCAATGAACTTCATTTCTAAACCTCTAATTATTTTGACATTCTCTAACTCGATTATCTACGAAAGTTATCGATTATACATTAATTCTTTTTAAGACTTTCTAGACGGTTACCTCTAAGTCATGTCTCCTTTACCCATACTATGCTCAAGATCTTGTAATTTTTTTTCCGAAAAATTCTTTATTGATTGAAGGGGAAAACATCAAGAATCTTGAGAGGATATGTCCTCAATCCAAGAATAATAGCAACTATGTTAATTCAGACTTTAAATAAAAACGGGTATAGGCAATAACATCTGCAAAGCAACAAATTATAACAGTGAATGTTACATCATGGGATATAGCAATTTGGCTATAAGGTAAGAACATGATCATCTTCATACTGATGATCTTCCCATTGTCTTTGGGCTATATGAGACATAGGAATGTCATCGATGAGGATTTGGGATTTGAGACTATCAGGAAACTTGATTTTGTTATAGCATTGGATAATACTCCTTGATGACTCTTCAATAGTAGTGAAGAGTTGCCAGTCTCTTTCAATAATATTACTCTCTAAACTTTGGCGAACAGAGTCTGTAGAGAGAGCTCTAAGATCATAGGTATAACGGAAGGTAATCTCTTCTGGAAAATCCTCATATCCATAATAGGCTCTAAGTTTTCGTCTTGATGGCCAATTGATAAGTCTCCAATCAGTGAGCTGGTGTGATGGTATGATTCTAATCAGATGGATGGGGTGGAAAAACATATGAATAGTCATTCGTCCATTCTCGGGTAATGGTTTCAATCCAGAGAGTAATACTTATGTTGCGCTTATACCATCGATGCAAAATATTAATAACGAATGGGGAAAGTTCATAAAGGCTAGCTTCTAAGATACCAGGACTATTATGATGAATTGGACATGGCCCAAGAATAAATCCATTCAAGAACCCAAGTTCAAACAAAGTGCCCAGACTCCATTGACAATGATCAAATAATTCGTGACTGTTTATAAAAATTGTGGAATGATATCTGTGATATCCACAGTGGACAACTGCATAATTGTTTTTGTATTGTATCAATCCATCTGTTTTTCCATTCCAGATGGTTCAAAGGATATAGCACCACCGCAATTTCTCTAGGCAACAAGGCATATGGAGTTGTATATAAGCAATTGTAAATATCTCTCCAAATATCTTGAACATATTTGGAATCTATGACTGCTCGATCTATGACTGGCCATTTAAAAAGTTTTTGATATACTACTTTAGCTCTGGCATCCTTTGGGCAAGCGCTAGGATTAACAGAGGAAGATGCCATGGAAAAAATTTCTTGATTCATTCACTAAGAATTCAAGCTCCTCTTAATAGAGAAAGGTATCAATATTTTCTTCATAAAAACACTTCCACAATATTCGTGCTTGATTTGAAAGGGTAACAAGTTTACAGTGATAAGATGTAAAGTAAAGGGGTGAGGGTCTGTACAATCTTCTTTTCAGTACTAGAAATCTCTAAAGGAGATATATTTTTGCGTGATCTATCTCAAGTCTCTTTCTAATGGTTGCCCTTTGAGGTGAATAACTAACTCGTCTACTGCACATTTGTATTTTTCCAATTATTGATAGCTCATAAACTTTAGATGACAGATGATTGACACCAGCAGTTCACATCAAGACCACTTTTGGTGATTCGCTTAACTACTAGTTATAACTGTACATATTGGTTCCTTATGAATCTAAGATTCCCTTATTAACTTATCAGATAATGAATCCTACCTAACTGTATTTCTGTTCGAAACTACCCAAATTACTTCTTCCAACAATACTCAAAATTCATTTCTACAATAGGTCATGTTTTCCTTAAGTCCCAGTACATTCACTTTTGATTTGGTATTACTATTTTACTAACTCTTCTATACTGATATGATGGAATCTCTTTGTAAGTCGATTTCCCTATATCTTGGGAATTACTTTCTTTATCTTCCTTACCCTTTTTTTTCTTGAACTTTTATCCACATTAAGGCCATGGTTCATAATTTATAAGGTTATTACTTTAAACTTAACCTGATCCACAGTGAACTTAAACCTTTTCATTCCTTACAGAATATTATCATCTTACAATTCTGATCTAAATTCTCTTAGATTTCTATGGTTTGACTATTCTGTTATCTCATGATTGGCCTATTCTGATAGATATTCTCCTTTATTTTATGTATTCCATAACTTTTTAGCAGCTGTCCGGAGAGATCTCCATTAACTTTACCATCACTACATTATACCATCTTTCTCATTATCTTATGTATCCTTCATTATTATATCCATATTCCATCTCTTAGCTTCAAACTGTGCTGCTAAGATTAGTGATAATTCACTCTTATGGACTATAATATATATATCTCTATTGTCTTTTCCTGCTATGAATTACAACTATACCATTTAGTCTTTTTACTTGAAATAGTACTCTGGTTAACTCTTGAGTATCCCATACCCCATGGATCTATTCTTCCAACTTTACATGAATTCCTACTAGCACTGATCTAATTCATAACCTTTTTACTGGTACTATACGCTTGTCCATGAAATCTTATATCAATTTCCCCGATTTATTGCCAATCCCAAAAACTTCTCTACATCTTTTCTAACTGGTTTACCCTAGGGTATATCATCCTCAGGCTTCTTTACAAATATTTCCAATTATATATATATATATATATATTATAAAGGCTGGGACAAGCATCTTATGTCCCAACATGTATCAACTTCCTTGTCTTGGTTCATGTATTTTATACCTGGTAATGTCTATTGTTCGAATAAGATAGGTGTGAAACAAACTTAGTCAAAACAGTTCCCTTAACTGGAATCATCAAGAGGTTTTATATCTAAATTACTTAGACCTAATTTAAATCTGATTTCATAACAAAGATATCATCAATTTTCGTTATGTCATTCAGTTTATCTGTTTACGTGTCTGGGTTTAGATGTCTAGAATCTCTACGCCCTTTTTGGTATTTCAAGTCATTTAGAATCTTCCATAACTGAGACAAGTTTCTTGCATCCTTTTATCTTTCTAACTATCATTCGTGATTCGAAAAGCTTGCTATCGATACAAAGTATTCAAAGACTATTTGATCTATTTGAAAGAATTTTTTTTTTTAGGAATGAAGAAATCTTATGAGAAAGAAATGAACCTTACGTAAGTGTAGACATTGCATTTTTGCATCAGCCCAAAGATGAACCTCGTATGGAGGCAATACCTGAAAATTTGCAAAAGTTACAAAAACGGATGCCGGAAGGAAATAAAACCTCCAAAATTAGCACCTCATCGGATTCAGACTCACTAGACAGCCTCGGATTCGCTCAGCCGCTGTTTCATACCTTAGCCTCGGACAAGCCCCAAACACCTACAACTGGCCCATTACCCTACAACCCACACAATCAGCCCAAGACCCCATGCAATCCATCCACACGCCCAAGCCCATGCAACCCACCATACACACGCCCAAGGCCCATGAACCCATGCACACGCCCAAATCTTCCCAAATAGACAAAATCCCATGCAATTCACATGTGCAAATCCCTCAACAACACTTTCCAATTTAACAAGATGTGAAATCCCATCCTCACCAATTTAAAAGGATTTGAGATATCCATCACCAAATTTGTGAGATTTTATTCCCAAAATAAATTGAGAATATATCTCATAAATCAATGTGATTTATTTCCATATTAGGAGATCCTTTCAAGACATTAAAAATTAGGGACCAAATCATCACAAGAGAGAGGCTTGGACGTGATCATCATAAAAAAACCCTAGGACTCTGTCTTCTTTTTCTCTTGGGCGTGAACAACATCCTAGGTTCACCGAACAAACACCAAAACACTAGCATCAACGAACAACCAAGAAACACCAAACAACCAAAATTACAAGCCAACAACTGAAACACAAAACAACCAACAACCAAAACACAAAACGGCCAACAACCGAAACACAAATAGCCACCAAGAAAACCAAAACCAAAACCAAAAACACAAACACAAACAACCTCCACCGAAACCAGCAAAAGACCGAATAAAACAGCCCACAAAATCATCGAAAAATAGGCCAAAAAATAATCATAAAACAATCAGAAACCGGTTCCAAATTACCGAAAAACAGCCAGTAAAAATAGTGACCAAAACCGAGAAAACAGTGAGCCAAAATCAGTGACCAAAACTGAGAAAATAGTGAGCCAAAAATAGCCCCAAAACCGTGAAACAGCAACCAAGACAGCAGCAAAAACAACCAAAAAACAGCAGCCAAAATAACCAAAAACAGCAACCAGAATATTGAGAAACAGCAAACCAACGAAATAACAAGCAGAAAACAGTGAAATAGCAAACAGAAAATAGAAAAACAGCGAGTGAAACAACGAACCAAAAATAGCAAACAGCGAACCAGCTTCAATCCTTCCGGCGACGATCTAATGTACTTCCGGAAAGCAACTTACAAGGTAAGACCTGAGGGCACCCTTTACCATATTTATTTTAGAGTTCCGGACGCTGCATGCATGGCTGGACGTGAAATACGTCCAGCCGGGTATGCGAAGTCCTACATCAAAGACGACTAAATTTCTGGTCACATTCTTCTATTTCTTCGGCATTTTGTTATTTATTTTTTTTATCTATTTAATGCTATCATTTATTTATTTATTTATTCACTTTCATTGTTATTTTATTATTTCGCATTTATTTTGTTATTTATCTTTTCATCGTTATTTCATTATTTTTCCTTTTATTTTATTTATTCATGTTGGTGATTATCCGCATATGCATGGTTATATTTTTTATGTTCGTTTACATTGCATTGATGATTATGCATGTTATTATCCCTTGCGGTTTATCAGATGGAAACCCATACGTAAATTCCGTAGCCGAATCCGAATGGACGGTAGTGCGGTCTGTACTTGGGATACAACTCCACATACCACTCGGGAAATATTCATATATGCGGATTAACCCCATTTTTTCCCTATTTATTTTGTAGGGGTTTTATGGCGAAAATCCGGTAACGCAGCGGAATCGCGGAAAATCAAAATTTTCCGATTTCAAAATTTTTCTTGGATCAATTAAATAAACCTATTTATTTAATTACTCAATTATCAAATTCTGAAAAATTACATAAGAAACCAATTTTCTTAGTAATTACCGAATTACCCCAACACTTTGCAAATTGATCATTTTAGTCCCAAAATTGTCAAATACAATTTTGGATGATTCTAAATCATTTCTAAAATGATTTCCAACAAATCCAACTCATCAAAATCAGATTGTAACAAAATCCCCAATTTTTAGCTAATTGCCGAACACACCCTACATTTTCGATTTTTTATAATTTAGTCCTTTTATGTTCAAAACATGCCAAGATCAAATCCAATCAACCCAAAAATTAATATGCATCGTATACACACCATAATACATCACATATATGAAAAGCCCCAAATTTGGAAAGGGCTAAGAACCCTAATTTTATAATTTCTTCAAATTGACAAATCTTACTAAATCTTTTAAATCCAACACTTAATTTATTCTTTACCACACCAAACAAGTCTCACCATTATGAAAAAACTCAAGAACAATTATAGGTCATCAATGAGTGGGTTAGAAACTCTAGAATGGCAACGTGATTATCAAATAATCAAAAGAGAGCTTATGAAACCATTTCAAGCTCACTTGGAAACCATACATGCATACATCTTTCATTCATGTTTACAACCAATTAAAACACAAACTATAAGTGTAGAGACAACATCCTAGCAACATATATTGAAGCTAAGCAAGTTAGAAATATTTTCTATGTTGAAGACTTTAAAGAAATACTTACAAAAATAAAGATTTTCCAAGCTTTCTTCTTTGCCTTCAAACATTTTTCTCTCAACTCTTTTGTGTTTGTTTTTGTGACTTATGAACCCTTAACCCTAAGAAGTAAAACAAAACAATTTATACTCCAACTTTAAGCCTTGGCCGAAAATTTGGAGAAATAAATAAATATCTAGATATTTTTATTTCATTTAATTTTTACTTTATCAACTTGTATTTTGAATCATTACAACTTTAATGATTTTCAATAAGTCAACAAAAGCAACTCAAGGCATTTCCAACAAATATCAAAACTAAAGATATTTATATTTTTAATTAATTTAATTATTTAACAATTAAATAATTAAATAATTATTTAAATACAAATATTTCAAATATATGTATAATATTTACTTTAAATATCCAAATACATATATATTTATGATATATGTCAAATTTCACAATTTGACATTTAATTAATGTGTATTTAATAAAATCTATCATTACATTCAAATACACAAAAATTAAGAAATGACTATTAGGTCCCTTCGCATGTAATTTTCGTTTAACCTTTAAACGACTTATAAATAATCAGTATTATTCATAAAAGTTGCCTAGTGCTCTACGAGTATATTTCACTAGACCTTCTAGATTCGGGCATATCCATCACGAAATCAAATTTCGTGTCCATAATTTACCCACCCGTAAATTATGACGACCACGGATAAACTCGCTGAATCATACAGGTCGAGGTCATGGCATATGTATAATTCCTCCGTCACAGGTATCCGGATATATCCCAGAGATATAGATGTTAACGTCAAATCTCTATAGGGACAATCCTGTCGACGTCTCTATTAGCAATCTCTAAAAGAACACTTAGAACTGATTTCTAAAGTATACCACGGGCCCATGGTTTTTATCTAATTGCTAATCATAAATGGACTACCTATGCTCTGTACACAGAACTGACGGATCCTATCTCGACACACACAGGACACCCTGAGGATCTATCCACACCCAATGAACAGGCGGAGGTTTGATCTAAATAGATCGGTGACGTGACTGCCATCTAAGTATGGAAGATGTCTCATGTGCCCACAGTGGTATCTCAAGTCGAAGAATCACAAATGCTACTCAACCCGAGAAGATTCTTATTGACGTTGGTGTACCATCCATTAAGAATCTTCGGTGAGTCGTTCAGTGTTTATCCGCTATAAATACCTACACGTCTATACGAGTCTCCAAGACTCATAATTCATTGAGAAACCATTGGAATCATATATTCCAGTATACGACATGTACCAGTCTCAATAGGTTTACTTTACTGACCAAGTAGTGTAAATCTTGACCAGGAACTGTCTGAGAATGACAACGTCATTATACAACTCAATGACAGTTGCGACGCTTTTGTAACTATATCATGACTAATCATCCTAAGGTCTATTACGTCTTTACCATATAAGAAGATATATTATATTATAGAAACTGCTCATTTTATTCATAATAAAACGTCTTTACAAGGAAATACAATAGGGAATTGGCGCTCTGAGCACCAACCCCACCGTATTTATGGACGCTTTTCTTGTTTTTGATTATTTATTATGATTTTTATTATTGCATCTCGTACTTATTAATTTAATATGCTTTTAGAATCGTGTTATTATGATTATTATTTGCTTGGGTATGTTATTGTATTTTTATTCGCTTTTATGTATGAATTGCATTAAGACTTGGCTATACCATTGTGTGAACCTATCCATTATACTGGTATAAGTAAGAGACCATTTCGAACCCAATGGTTTGAGGTCTTCCTGTAGGCACTGCATTTTTGCATGTATGTCCTGATGATTAGTCTTGTTGAGATTTTCTAAGGTCCCAAGATCAAATCAAGACATGAAAACATGCGTGAATACACCAACGGAGGTAGCGGAATACTCACATTGATCGGTTATGTCGAATCGAAGACAAATGAACCCAAAAAACGCACTGCCATGTAAGCTTACTGCATGAAGTCCACTGCCTCCAAAAACAGAAATTTGAGTGAAGAAACGCAGCTCCTAGCTTCGTTGGATGGATCCCGGCTCATGGTCGAACCTCCCTACCACCTTCGCAAGACTTGTAAGTGTGCTAGCACTTGAATTTTCACCATGAAAATCCACTCTTGCTTCCCTAAAGTCCACACTAAAATTGGTTCCAAACCAGTAACATGTTTCAGTTTTGGGCGTGAGATGAGAAGAGAGAATGAGAGAGTTAAAATGATTTTTGTTACAAAAAAAATCAATTTATATTTATGCCATAATATTTATTAAATTATTAATAAACTTATGACACAAATCCTGCAATGGCTTAGAGTGTCAAACACTCAATTTCCATGCAAAACCATTGAGTGCATTGTACACTATCTCCATGCAATGCATTAGAATTAAATAATGCATAATATGACATGTGTCATGTGGGCCCCACACGTTTCCAAATGAAAGTAAGCCCACGTGCACTCACGCGTTCGGGTTCGATATTTCCGAAATACCGAACTTACGTCGCGACGTTAATTAAATCGAATTTAAATAAATAATTGCGCCTAGCGAAATTATTATTTACGTCGCTAACGAATTAATTCTAAATTAACTCGTTTGCCCGATTTAAAATCTAATTTTAATTCCGCGTCGAAATCTAATTTCGTTTAATATATCGAATATATTAATTTACCGATTAATTCCAAATTAATCGTTATCTCTCTCTAGACGATATTTTATCCTAGATAAAATATCTCCGTAATTAATCCTAGATTAATTTTCTCTCTCATCTATATAATCCCAGATTATTCAAGAGTGCAAGTTGTGCGTCATCGGTGGATTATCGGGAAGCGACCCATGAGATCCCCGGATTAGTTGGCAGTAAATGCGGTCGTCAGAGTATCCGAATCACGTACGTACCAAGTACTACGTTCTACCGATTTACGAGACAAGGTCGACTCCTAGCAAAGTACCAAGTCTACCAAGTTCTCCGGACATATTCATTAAGGAATATCAAAGATCTGTATCAAGCGTAGTAGTATACTAATGTATTGTGCATATCGGTCCAGTATCGGATAATCACGTATTAGGGCTGGGGCTGGATAAGTGTCTGCCCCGTCCGAAACACATATCGGATGTCTGGTAACTAGTCTCTATAATCGGATATTCATGACCTGGTCATAATATCACGATTGGATGCGCATCACTTAAGAGCACTAATACCGTATCCTGCGTGACATCATCTCCACTATGACTGGAGTGATACTTCCGTCTCGACATCACATCCAATACACTACGATTCCTGATAAACCCAGAAGAGGTGAACACAGAACCAGTTAAGATCCCCCAACTACCAAAACCAAGTTTACCGATTGTCGTAAGTATTAGCGATGCAAGTCTCAGGTTAAGACTATACACACCTACCTTGATTTCGGCCTCCCATAGACACCTAGTCATAATACCAATGGGATTCCGAAGGGTCTATCCAGAGCGAAGCTGTTTCCCGTACCATCGGTGAAACACGACCTCCTATCGCACTTGCACAAGTATCCAATACTTATATATATGAGAACTATGCCGTTGTGCCCTCACAACGCGCACAAGTGCAATACTAGCCTATTCCGCATTATCGATGTCCAGTCTCGATAATACTACGGCTAGGGATATTTAA
Organism: Zanthoxylum bungeanum; assembly: GCA_019454045.1. Classification (NCBI taxonomy): domain Eukaryota; kingdom Viridiplantae; phylum Streptophyta; class Magnoliopsida; order Sapindales; family Rutaceae; genus Zanthoxylum; species Zanthoxylum bungeanum. The sequence continues at coordinate 70,956 of SKCR01034748.1, forward strand.
TGATTAATCCTTCGTGGACTGATACTGTCTCATATCATCTCAATCCAGGAACTAATCATAGGGACATCTCTTCATTTATATATCTATGGTGATCTAATCACAAATGACAAGAGTGCAATTTTCTTGTACATAGTTAATTTTGCTACAGCAACACAATGTTCTGTGCAAATAGTGACGCTATGGGTCATATTATCCAACAATCTCCCACTTGGCACGTAGCGAGTCACTAAAGTGTCCTACACCCGAAGTATGTAAGGTTCGCTCAAATTGCTGAGGAAAGGTTTTCGTCAGCGGATTTGTTTGATTATCGTTTGACGCGATTTATACGATCATCACATCGCCACGATGTATGATCCGAACGAATCAGATGATATAGAAGTATATATTTGGATCGTCGATGAGACCTTTAATTCCTTAGCCTGTGCTGACGCCTAGCTCAGCTGCTAACAGAACTATATCTAATCTAATTAGATTTACTTTCGACCCAAAAGACTTCTATTGCTGCCTCAGCTTGCAGCAATAATCCGCATTTGTTGTTTATTCGGCAACAGTTATCTTGCTTGGAAGATTTCCAGCTCACTGTCCCGTTATTCAAAATTTATAGTACCACAGTATTTAACTGTTTGGAAACTTGCAGCAGTGATCCCAGTCACTTCAAGTTCTCCTTCTCCATAGGTTAAGACAACATCTTTAGTTCTCTCAGATACTAACAGATGTTCTTAATCTTTAATCCAGTGACTGTCACTTGGATTAACTGATCGTGACTCCATATGCTCGAAGCGTATGAGACACCCTATCAAGTACATTTTAAATGTACAATTTCCCAGAGAGTGTTAACAACTCCAAATCTATCCCAGTAGATCTTTATTCCTTGAATAAAGGTTGTTACTCCCCAGAATTCTACGGAGAATTTCTATTGAAAGCCAAGCTTTCAACAATAGCTTTATGGGAATTTCACTGTCAGTGCGCTCTCCCACTAACCTCCTTATATACACAAGAATTATTTTGTTTTGAGTCAAATCATAAACCATTATGATTATTTCAAAACGACAGTTCCAAGAACCTTATGCTTGCATTGATCCAAACATGGATCGAATAACCCGCAAACCTTGTTTGTCGGTTATATAAAATCGTCAGGATGTTGTAAAAATCCTCCAAAAGGTTTCATTTTCAGGAAAGCGATTTTGATTTGTAACTGACATATTTCATAAATGAAATATACAGTTATCAACAAGCATCTTCAAAATGGATTTACCATGGCAACAGGTAAAAGGTTGAACCGTTATTAACATAATGTTGATAACGATACCTTTCCGTCAAAAGTCTAGCTTTGCACGTTGGTATGTTGCCTTCCATGTATGTCTTCTTTGAAGACGTTTAATGTACCATAGGCACAATGCCTTGTGGTACAACAACTAGTATCCAAACATAGTTGTTATACTTGGAATCCATTTCGGACTCATGGCACTTTGCCATAACTGGGAGTCGATACCTCATATCACTTCCTCAAAACGTAGTCGGATGGTACACCACCATAAGATTAACATCTTTATGAGGTGAGATCAGAAACCCATACTCTAGGTTGTTTTCTGACTCTATCCGATCTACGAGTTTCTTGTGTATTTGAAGATTAATGGTATAGTTTCATCATAGATGAACTATTTGTGTTCCATTAAGGACTTCGTGCCTTGAACAGTATTACTCCGATTTTCATCGAGTATGACTATCCTCCCACTGACCACTGCATATCGGTATTTCTCTCAGGAAAACCGCATGGTGAGCAACAATCACATTGTTCTCATTTGGGATTTATAAGTACTATACTTAAGGTTTCCCTTAAGATAACCTATATTGGCACTTATCCAATTTGGGTTCTTAGTTTGGTATCATCCAAACCTTATGCCTGGCATACCCAAATTATTAGGAGTAAGAAACCTCGTTTCTTTCCTGTTCATATCCTATATGATATCTGTCAAACAGATTTATATGGAACCTTATTCTAAATAAGTTTTGCACTGTTAATACATATCCGTTGAAGGAATAGTAGCTCAGAGCGACTCGTGATAAACCTTATCATGTCCTCATCTGAAAGAATACCGTACTCTTTCATGTATGTATGAAACTTACTGCTTAAGTATTTTCCATTACGGTCTTACCGTGGCGGAATAATACTATAGCCGATCTGTTTGTCTACTTCGCGTCGAAACTCTAAAGTTTCCGATCTGTGTTCTTCAAAAGAAACACATAACCACAACGTGATGTCACATCCGTTAAGGTCACGAAATATTCATGTTAACATCTAGCCTAGCTAGATATGAGCCCACTTACTTCACCATGAATAGGGCTAACAGATCGGTGGCCCTTTTACTATTACCAAGTAAATAGTATTTTAGGTATTTAACCTAATAAACTAGATTCGTAGACCTTATTTGAATAGTCAAATCAGTCCTAGTACCCACTCTTCAAGAGTGTGGATATACGAGTCTTGTTTAATTGTGTCCCAGACAACAATGCCACAAATAAGTCTCCATTGATCAAATCAATTTGAGCTATTTATTTGTCATTTTATATGTTTGAGATTTTTCTTTATATTCAAAATATAAATTCTGTTATTTACATCTAATGTATTTTATCTCAGTATCATCTTTATATAATAAAACACTTAGTGTTCTATAATATAAAGGTTTTATCCGCAATGGATTAAACACTGATATAGAGATAATGTCTCTAGTCAAACTAGTTACATTATAACATTTCCTAATTTAAGTACATACCCAAAGGGTAGTTCCTAAACTTAGGTATCTACGGTCGAAACAGCGACTTTCGTCCCGTTTCCGATTCGCAGAGAAATCTCGGCTTGAAGCCAGTATCCAGCTCATAGCGGATTCTGAACGTCAATACATATATGTATTATGTACCACACTAAGTATTTAAAATCCAATTTCAATACTAGTAGTAAACATAACTTTGACAAATATTTTTTAAAGTTAGATTCTCGCCCTTTCTTTAATTCCTTCGTGTCTTCCATATCCAAATGGTAGTCACTTTGGGATATGTCAATTATCCTTTTCAATATTTCACAAACCTTTGGCCAAGCCTTGGGTTTCGGAATATCGAAACGATGTGCACCTTGTGCTACATGCCCAATTGCAAACTTTGACTTTTTCTCCACTGGAATAGTCAATTAATTGCAACTTTAATACTTTGAAATCTAAAGATAGATTTATTATAAGTATATTAATTAAGCACTAAAGTCATCATCACATAAATCTTCCAAAGATTTTATGCTCTACTATTTGCTTAATTTTGGGCTTAGTCATAATAAGTTATTTTATCAAATAAATTAACCTATTATTAATTCCCATTGAAAATTAAATCATTTAAAACATTAATCCCAATGATTATATATTTTAAATATTCAACCTTTCAATTCTTTCTTGATTTTAATAGTCCAACTATTTAATCAATTTTAATAAGGTACTATTTATCATAATGATTACAATAATCCAATTATTTAATCAACTATAATTTAATATTGATTACTATAATCCATTATAAAATCAACTATCATTTTAATTCAATTATATTGATTACTATAATCCAATTATAAAATCAACTATATATTGAATAAGTTTGTATATAGTCCAACTATATAATATTTTTAAAACAACATAAAATATTAGTCCAACTAATACTTTTGATTAATATGACGAGTAAAATAAAATGAGCGTGTTTAGCGAGTATTCGAACGAATGTTGCAAATTCAATACTTGCCTCCCACTATTTTTCGTCGAGCCTCTAACCCTCTGTGGAGTACTCGGGAAACCGTGTTTCCTAGTGGGCTAGGATCCCGTTAAATATCATACAATCCTGACTTTGGTCAAACAAAAAATTGTATGATAATCAACTTAGGTAGATCTCTATGATCAATTGGATCTCATCCAATTCCTAGATCCGGTTAGGTGGACATCCAAGTCCGAAACATATGTATAATGTCAATGTATCCATTACATTTTCCTAACCCTATCCTCCGAATCATCTAGGCCTTGGCTTTGGCCAAAAACAAACCTAATGATTCCAGTTAAGCGGGACCCATTGACGAGGAAAGTTTCGTAATCAATGTCATTGGACAAAAAGTGATCTTGACTTTGGCCAATAAAAATCAAGATTTGGACAAGACACCGATATGCAACAAAACTCTCATGATTCAAGTACATCCTTGATTGACAAAGGTCTTGACTTTGGTCAAAAACAAACCAATGCCAACTTCGGATCTTGAACAAGAATCATTCAATGGAAGGATATTTGCTTAATATAGATTGAGGGATTTTCGCGTGCAAATTGGCTACCAATTTAATTATCTTTGTTAAGGTCTCATCATCATACACCCTTAAACATGCATTCTAAATACATAATAAAGCGAGTATGAAATAAAATAATAATGATATGCGGATGGATACTTTACACATTGATCCTAGATCAAATCTCTCACTTTCTCACTCAAGCTAGAACTTGTACTACTTCTACCCGTTACACTACACTTCTAAAGAAACCTCATATAATAGAGGGGAATAGGTGAGAAGAGAATACAAAGAGAAAGAAGGTGATAAGGCTGGACACACAGGTCCAATTTAATAAATCGAATTTATTACAACAATTTCTAAAATTGCCCACCCATCTAATATCCATCCGATATGCATTATTCATTCAACACAACCATGTATTCACACACATAAGCATGCTATCAATCAATCTAATCAAATTAATTAATCTGATAATTAAGTGATCATCCCATGTTCAAACAACGATTTGATTTTGTTCGAGTCAAACTCGGTTTTGCGAATAAGTACTTAAGTACGAATTCATGAATTAAATTAAACTACATCATTAAATCTAATTTAATATGTATTTAATACTAATTCACTATTCAATTCTAAATTAAATATTACACTTTTATTTAATAAACCCTTTCGATTTAAATTCCAAATTTAATCGTAACGCGTCTCAAAGACCGATTAACGTCCAACGTCAATTCAATTAAAGTCCAATGGGCTTTTGATTGATTTCTTAAGGCGTGGACTTTTGGTCAACTCGGGTCAAACCGATAACCAAAGTCCAATCCGAGATTTACCCCATAAGCCCATAAATCAATCTTGGCCCATTAGGCCCAATTGAACTTTAAAGGTTCATTAAGTCGCATTTGGGCTTTATGGTCAAGGTTTTGGGCCCAATTGGATCCAATCCATTGGCCTAAACCAAACTTGATAAATCAAGCCCAATAGGTCCAAATACAACATTTAAATCCAATTTCCAAAATTAGGCTAAAATAATTAAATTCAAAAATCCAATTTTCCCAATTTAATTACCAAAGTGTATTACATGATCAATCAACTAAATCAACATTTCTAAAACACCATATTAGTCCAATTAATCATGCTTGATTCATTATCATATGTCCAACACACAAATTGAAAAATCAAACCCATCTACATGCTTAAAGGTCTCGGCCAAGGGAGTGATTTCATGTCCAATTCGGTTTCAATCCAATTAATCCGCAATCGACATTAAAAACATATCCCGAATGATTTCCAATACATCCAATTATCAAAATCAAAAAAAAATTCCAAGACATTAGGGCATTAGTCACATTCGGCCAACTCAAAGATTTTGGGGTTTTCGTCCAATTCGAAATCCAATCCAATTCGATTCAAATTAACATCAACCTAATTGATTCCAACTCATCAAATGAATCAAAAATCAAAAATTCCAAGATCCCAAAAATCCTACACATTCGGCCAACATGAATAAAATGGGGAAAATTATTCCAAATCAATTTTCAACAAATTGGTCCAACCAAAATGCAATTAAACATGTTATAAGCATACTCAAACAATCAATTTATTCAAATCATGCTCAAATCACATTTACCCAAATTTTAAATCCCTAAAATTTCATGCTTGCAACATTAGCTCTTGATGCCATTGTTGAGATTTTCTAAGGTCCCAAGATCAAATCAAGACATGAAAACATGCGTGAATACACCAACGGAGGTAGCGAAATACTCACATTGATCGGTTATGTCGAATCGAAGACAAATGAACCCAAAAAACGCACTGCCATGTAAGCTTACTGCATGCAGTCCACTGCCTCCAAAAATAGAAATTTGAGTGAAGAAACGCAGCTCCTAGCTTCGTTGGATGGATCCCGGCTCATGGTCGAACCTCCCTACAACCTTCGCAAGACTTGTAAGTGTGCTAGCACTTGAATTTTCACCATGAAAATCCACTCTTGCTTCCCTAAAGTCCACGCTAAAATTGGTTCCAAACCAGTAACATGTTTCAGTTTTGGGCGTGAGATGAGAAGAGAGAATGAGAGAGTTAAAATGATTTTTGTTACAAAAAAAATCAATTTATATTTATGCCATAATATTTATTAAATTAATAATAAACTTATGACACAAATCATGCAATGGCTTAGAGTGTCAAACACTCAATTTCCATGAAAAACCATTGAGTGCATTGTACACTATCTCCATGCAATGCATTAGAATTAAATAATGCATAATATGACATGTGTCATGTGGGCCCCACACGTTTCCAAATGAAAGTGGGCCCACGTGCACTCACGCGTTCGGGTTCGATATTTCCGAAATACCGAACTTACGTCGCGACGTTAATTAAATAGAATTTAAATAAATAATTGCGCCTAGCGAAATTATTATTTACGTCGCTAACGAATTAATTCTAAATTAACTCGTTTGCCCGATTTAAAATCTAATTTTAATTCCGCGTCGAAATCTAATTTCGTTTAATATATCGAATATATTAATTTACCGATTAATTCCAAATTAATCGTTATCTCTCTCTAGACGATATTTTATCCTAGATAAAATATCTCCGTAATTAATCCTAGATTAATTTTCTCTCTCATCTATATAATCCCAGATTATTCAAGAGTGCAAGTTGTGCGTCATCGGTGGATTATCGGGAAGCGACCCATGAGATCCCCGGATTAGTTGGCAGTAAATGCGGTCGTCGGAGTATCCGAATCACGTACGTACCAAGTACTACGTTCTACCGATTTACGAGACAAGGTCGACTCCTAGCAAAGTACCAAGTCTACCAAGTTCTCCGGACATATTCATTAAGGAATATCAAAGATCTGTATCAAGCGTAGTATACTAATGTATTGTGCATATCGGCCCAGTATCGGATAATCACGTATTAGGGCTGGGGCTGGATAAGTGTCTGCCCCGTCCGAAACACATATCGGATGTCTGGTAACTAGTCTCTATAATCGGATATTCATGACCTGGTCATAATATCACGATTGGATGCGCATCACTTAAGAGCACTAATACCGTATCCTGCGTGACATCATCTCCACTATGACTGGAGTGATACTTCCGTCTCGACATCACATCCAATACACTACGATTCCTGATAAACAGAAGAGGTGAACACAGAACCCGTTAAGATCCCCCAACCACCAAAACCAAAGTTTACCGATTGTCGTAAGTATTAGCGATGCAAGTCTCAGGTTAAGACTATACACACCTACCTTGATTTCGGCCTCCCATAGACACCTAGTCATAATACCAATGGGATTCCGAAGGGTCTATCCAGAGCGAAGCTGTTTCCCGTACCACCGGTGAAACACGACCTCCTATCGCACTTGCACAAGTATCCAATACTTATATATATGAGAACTATGCCGTTGTGCCCTCACAACGCGCACAAGTGCAATACTAGCCTATTCCGCATTATCGATGTACAGTCTCGATAATACTATGGCTAGGGATATTTAATGATTAATCCTTCGTGGACTGATACTGTCTCATATCATCTCAATCCAGGAACTAATAATAGGGACATCTCTTCATTTATATATCTATGGTGATCTAATCACAAATGACGAGAGTGCAATTTTCTTGTTACATAGTTAATTTTGCTACAGCAACACAATGTTCTGTGCAAATAGTGACGCTATGGGTCATATTATCCAACAAGTCTCACACGGAGACACTACCTCTTTAAATTGTGGAAGTCGCGGGAAACGGACGTCGGAATGGAAGAGTCAGAAATTGACATCTTATTGGATTTAATTCGCTTGTTTAGCTTTGAGTTTGCTTGTTGGACCTTTGTTTTAAAACAAATCCCTAGCCCAAAACCAAAGCCACACGCCCACCTAGCCCAAGCCCATTAAATCACATCCAATAATAATTAAAACATTTAAAACACATGTCAAAAATTAAATTAAATCAAATCCAATTAAATCAAAACAAATCTCATTCCTAAATTAAATAAATAAAATCAAATCTCATAAATCACATTCCTAATTAAATTAAATCACATGCCGAAACTAAATGAAATCAAATCAAATCCCAATAATCATCTTCCTAACTAGAACAAATTACCTCCCTAATTAAAGATATCATTTCCTTATGATACACAAATTAAATATTCCCCCCATAATTACAATATTCTTTCCCTACCTATACAAGGTAAACCCCAACCATTACCTATAAAAAGAAGCACAAACCCAACTCTTGGATCCCTAGCTCATTCTCACATCTACTCACAAAAGAGAAATAAACCCTAAGCTTCACGCCACTCCTTCTCTCTCTCGTCTCACAACAGCGCCAAATAAACACACACAAACCTTCAGCACGCACAAAACCCCCTCCTTGCCGTGAACAAACAACCAAGAAAACCCTAGTTCATTGCCGTTCAACACTCCAAGACACATCACCTTCCACTCACATAACAACCCTTCACACACATTACCAAACTCATGCCACCTGCCTCCTTCCACTCACGTAACCAGGTACTGCCCTAACCAGCCCCATCCACGCACCAAATACCCTTCAAAACCCTCCATTCAGCGCATCAAACACCATTCATGTAGCCACAAACTGCAGCCGCAGTCACCCACACCACTCACGCCTCTCCACCCAACCAACGCACAGCCCACACGCACCAATCAGTCCCACTCACGCCCATCACTCCTTCATTCAGCAGCCACTCACACAAAACCCTCCATTCAACAACCCACTGCTTCACGGCACAACTCTTCACAAACAACCCTCCTTTCACGCCAAAGCCCCTGAACAACCCTTATATTAGTGTGAAAAATTCCCTGAAAATCACCTCTGCAACCATCAAAATTCTACCCCATATTCACCATATTCACCGTAAAATAGTCCCAAAAAACTGCACAACTAGAACACCAAAAACTGCAACAAAAACAGTCCGAAAACCTCACAAAACATCCCCAAACCAGCCCCTCAATACCGCAAACAGTAACCGAAAATAACGACCAGAAAATACAGCAAAAACAGAGTAAAACAGCAGCCAAAACAGCGAAACAGCGAAGGAAAATATTGAACCAGTGAACCAGAGGAGTTGCAGAGCATCAACCCTTCCGACAACCGCGTAGCGCACTTCCGAGAGACGACTTAAAAGGTTAGACCTGAAGGCACCCTTTTTGTTTATTCTCCTTTATTTTTATTTATTTTCTTACTTTATTTCGCATGAGTATTGTGGATTGGTGTATGATATGACTTTCGGATGAATGAAATATGTGTTCTCTCTTGCGGTATATCGGATGGAAACCCGGACGTAAATTCCGTAGCCGAATCCGAATGGATGGTAGTGTGTTCTGCACTCGGGATACAATGCCACGTACCGCTTGAGAGACACACATATTTCGTTTAATCCAATCTCATTCTTATTCTTGATTTAATCGTTTAGTATGTTATTTTCCTTTATGCATGGTTTAGTTGTTTAGTATGTTCTTTTTTATGAATGATTTAGGTGTTTATGTGATTTTATGCATGATTTATGTGTTTATGTGATTAGAGGTATCATTTTTTGTGATTTTGTTCGAACGTGTTATCAAACGCTACACGAACGTATGCATTTTGCCTCGTCTCATTTGAACGTGTTATCGAACGCTACTCGGACGCATACATTCTGTTTACCGTTCGAACACGTTATCAAACGCTACTCGAACGCGTGCATTCTGTTTACCGTTCGATCGCGTTATCAAACGCTACTCAAATGCGTGCATTCTGTTTACCGTTCGAACGTGTTTACGAACACTACACGAACGTGCACGCACTGGACAAGTTCCTTCATCATGTTTTATGCATGTTTGTTTCCTTAGTTATTTCTTTCCCCATCATATGTTTAGTTAGATATTTTAATATTTATGCTTTTACCGTTATTGTTTATTTATATTTCCGCATTTATCTATTTAATGTGTTTATGAAATGTGTGCTTGCCGTTATGTCAATTTACTTCTATGCATGCGAACTTAGGTGTAGGTTGTATGCAAACTTAAGAGTATGATACTCTTGGAAATATATGTTGCGTAGATTTGGTTAGATTATTGCACAAATTCTTTCATTACAAGTGGCATAAGTAAGAGACCATTCTGAACCCAACGGTTTGAGGACTTCCCTTGCGAGGGGAGAGTGCGGCCTTAAATCATTTTCCCGGTTCACACCGGGTGGCGACTCCATTTTTAGTTCTCCGGTTTAGTCCCCCGCGGGCTATTTCGTACTCCCAACCGGGCCGCGAGCCCGGAACAACGTCGTCAATTTCTGTGTCCTATAGTCTGGAGACTCCACTGGGGATAGAGAATCGGCCCCAAAATAATATCTTGTAATGATTATGATTTGTGCTTTAGTTAACCGTGTCTATCGTGGGTTGAAAGGGTTTAATCAAAGACATTATTAAAGCTAGGTAATGGTTTGGTGTCTTCCTTCATTCACTACCTTTCTATAAGGAAAAGTTGTGAAGGCACCTAGATAATCATTACCCGCAGCTCACTGTGATAGACTAATTTGGAGGACTTGTTGTTTATTCATGTCACCAAAGTGATAAGAGCCTTAGAGGCTTGGGTATTTAAGAGAGTTCGCTCCACCCTCCATCTGGGGAATCTACAACTGGAAATCCAATTGACAGTCAGTCACTCACCATAACTCGTTGGCACATACCTTAGTGTATAAAAAAGGTGCGCTCACTTGGTCGCTCGGACCCTTGAGTGGGGAGACCTAGTTGTGGGCAATCATTCATCGACGAAAGCCTTTGTCTATACCCCTATAAACCCACATATGAACCGTAGTTGTAGGACCAATAGAAACTACTCCTTTATGTTTGCGTTTAGGACCATCGCCGTTTGGATCCAATTGGACCTTTTGTCATGAGGTATGGGCTTGTTGGGCCATTTAAACTTGGACGAGTCAGTGCTTTATGGAAATTGGGCCAAAAGCTTCTAAAATGCCCATGGGCCATTTCATGTTAGGCCTTTTATCATTTGAAGTTGTTTAGCCATGTTATCGCAAAAGTGTAAACTTGTTGGGCCTTTTCAACTGGGACAAGTTTGCACCTCGCAATAGTATGATTGAATGCTTTAAAACGATAATGGGCCGACTTATACATTCCATGCATCACACACATTTCATGTATACACGCATCATATTAACCCTTGTGTCTTAAAAGTCATCATAGATATCCGTTGGGTTAGGGATAAAAGAAGACTCATCAAGAAGAAGTTAGCAAACCTGGATGTCAGGGAAAAAAAGAAACCGAGAAACCAAAAATTTTACGTCGAGGATTAAAAGACCATTGGGGGGCCTCAAAAAAAAGAGGAAAAAAAAGAAAAAAAGAAAAGAATTTATTTTTTTAGTCCCTAATAGTTAGGCATAAGTCTGGTGATGACATTATTTGCTTTGCGGTGAAACCTTAGAAACGATAAGTGCGAGATGTACTCTCTTCCGATATTTTGAGTAGTTGATCTCGGCTAGACTCACGAGCACTTAATTACGTGATCTTAGCAGTGGAAGCCTGAGTGGTCGGCAAGATGACTAGTTGAAGATATGGTGGATCAGTGAATGACCGTTTGCCTGGATGTCCATCCTGGTTTACTTATGCTACGATATATGATATGGTTCGAAACGAAGAAAAGTATGTGAAAAGAAAAAAGAAAAAAATAGACCACCTATAACCGATAAGCGTGAAGCTACCCATGGGCGAGTATTAGGACCACCATGAAGAGAAATGCTACCTTAAAGGGTAGGTGTGTCGAAAAAGTGAAAGAAAAAAAGAAAAGAAAAAAAAAGAAAAAAAAAAAGAAAGAGACGAAAGAAAGAAAGAAGAAAACCATATCATGTTGAGTACGAAGAAGTAATCACAGAGTATGATCAAGACATCTAGGTTGGTTAGACCCACCGATGCAATTCTCCAAGACAAAATCATCGAGTTAGCTTACTTAAGAATTAAGCTGCGACAAAGCCTTGGCGCACACACACACTAGGAGTCTAGTTCAGATCACACACTCAAACGGTCAGATTTGAGTATAAGAAGTACTTTGAAGGTTCTTTGGTTTCGACACGAAGCATCCGTTGAGGAAGAAAATATGTTTAGCTATCAGGACTATCTCGTGAGAGGCAATACATCATGTTGATATGCGACATCACATCAGAATCAATCTTGAAAATGGAGCATGGGGCAAGGCCCACATCAGTATCAATCTGGGGGCGAGGCCCACATCAGTATCAGTCTGGGGCGAGGCCCACATCAGTATCGGTTTATGGGCGAGGCCCACATCGGTATCAGTCTTGGTGCGAGGTCCACATCAGTATCAGTCTGGGGGCGAGGCCCACATCAGTATCATTCTGGGGCGAGGCCCACATCAGTATCGGTTTATGGGCAAGGCCCGCATCAGTATCGGTCTGAGGGCGAGGCCCAAATCGGTATCAGTCTGGGGGCGAGGCCCACATCAGTATCAGTTTGGGGGCGAGGCCCGCATCAATATCAGTCTGGGGCTAGGCCCACATCAGTATCAGTCTGGGGGTATGTGGGACACAGAAACTGGACGACGCATGCTGTTCTAGGCTCGCGGCCTAGTCGGGAGTACGGAGTAGCCACGAGAGACTAAACCAGAGAATAATGGAGTCGCCACCCGGTGTGAACCGGGAAAATGAGATTTAAGGCCGCACTCACCCCTCGCAAGGGAATACCTCAAACCGTTGGGTTCGGAATGGTCCCTTACTTATGTCACTTGTAATGAAGGATTTGTGTAATAATTTAATCAAGCTTAAGTAACACTTATTTCCAAGAGTATCATGCTTCTAAGTTCATATGCGCAAAAATAAAACTTACACCTAAATTTGCATATATCTTACATCTAAGATTGCATGCTTGAAAGTACGTCAAAGTAGCAAAAAACATACAACTTCATTGGCATATTGTATTCATGGAAACACAAGCACACACTAACCACGCAAACACACATAAAAGCGAATCAAATAATGGCGGACATGTGATTTCATAGACATATCATACTTATACGTGCGGAAGTATAAACAAATAGCCATTACATGTCCATACGTAAATAAAAAGAGTCAACTAAGTGCATAATGCAAAAAAGACAATTAAGGATACAATTATGCATTAAAGTAAGCATGTTATAACGTGATGCCAAAGAAGATAACTAATATGGACACAAACACACATGTGAACATTTTTCCAAGTGGTACGTGGAATTGTATCCCAAGTACAGACCGCACTACCGTCCATTCGAAATCGGCTACGGAATTTACGTCTGGGTTTCCATCCGATATACCACGAGAAGCAATACTCAAATGTTATCGTAACATGGATACATGAATAATAAGATATCAAGCCAGGACAAATGTAAATAATGCAACCAAACGGAATAAGGGCGCAACAAATATCGTGGTAAAGGTAGCCTTTTAGGCTTTTCTTCCCCAAATGGGAAACCTTTCATCCAATACAATAAGCCCATGCGCTTTTCATTACAATGCATACAAAGATAAAGATGACTTTATGGAATTTCATAATGCATGCATAAATAAAGCAATAATGTGCAAAATGAGATACAAGACATAATAAGGGGCGCGGCAAAGCATCGTGGTAAAGGATTTTAGCTATTCAATTAGAGGACATTTCATCGCACTTACTAATCCCATGAGCAATTAACACAATGCATATATGTGAAACAAAAGTAAATACAAAGATATCAGATTTCGTATACCCCATTGAACATATCTTACATCCAATCGAATATACATCGTCCGGCGCGGCGAAGCATCGTGGTAAAGGATTTTAACCTCTTCAATTAGAGGACCTTTCATCGCACTTACTAAGCCCATGCGCTTATCTCAATGCATATATATGAAACAAAAGTAAATACAAAGATATCAGATTTCGTATACCCGATTGAACATATCTTACATCCAATCGAATATACATCGCCCGGCGCGGCGAAGCATCGTGGTAAAGGATTTTAACCTCTTCAATTAGAGGACCTTTCATCGCACTTACTGAGCCCATGCGCTCGATCACATCATTACACGAACAAATAATATGCAGAAATTAAATAACGAATAATAAACACATCAAAACAACATAAAACAAAATATGTGCCGTTTGCTCAAGTGGTACGTGGAGTTGTATCCCGAGTGCATATCATACTACCGTCCATTCGGAATCAGCTATGAAATTTACGTCCAGGTTTCCATCCTATATACCACAAGAGGCGACACATTTTTCATTTTAATCAAGGGCCACAACATATCATATTCATAATACATGCACATTTATCTACTCAAGGGCCACAACATGCATTTTAACATAACAATCATGCGAAAAAAACTCAATAAATAATAAAAATAAAATAGAAAACGAAAGTGGAAAATACCCTCAGGTCTAACCTTTTTTTGCCGACTTTCGGACTTGCGTTTCACGGAGATCGGAATGGTAAAGCTCCTCAACTTCTCATGTTCACTGGTTTACCGTCTTAGCTCACTATTTTGCTGTTTTGCTTGCTGTTTTACCTCCGTTTTGCTGCTATTTTCTCTGTATTTTCTGTTCACTGTTTAGGTGTGTTAAGGCTACTGTTTTGGGTGTTTTGGGGACTGTTTTGGGTGTTTCCGGACTGTTTTACTGGGCTGTTTTTATAGTATTTCAGGGTGCAGTTTTTGGTGCAATTAATGGGTTGTTTGGGATTATTTTGAGTGATGTTCAGGGCTGCAGTGAGGGGGGTTTATTGGCGTGTTTCAAGGGCTGGAATGGAGGCTGTTTAGGCACACTTCAGAGGCTAAAATATGAGCAGTGTAGGCTTATTAGAGGGTGCTTACTGGTTACTGGATTGGCGTCAATAATGGGGCTGCAGTGTGGAGCTGTGTACGTGAGCTTAGGGGCTGGTTGGAGTCTGGTTTTCTCTGGCAGTTTGGTGCGTGTATGGGGTAGTTTAAAGGGGCTGCAGTTCTTGGTTATTCAAGGTCAGTGGCTAGTGTACGTGAAGGCGTTGCATGGGATGTGGCTTCTTGGAGGGCAGCGCATGAGCGGGCTTGTTAAAGGATTACGTGTGTGCATTGTTGGTGTGCATGAATGTGGCTACGTGAGTGGCAAGTTATTTGAAGGGTGTTACTGATGTCAATGGAGAAAGGGACGTGTGTCCTTAGGGCTGTGAAGGTTTCGTGAAGGTTTTCTTGGCATGAAGTGGTGCTTGTTGTGGCAGGCCGTGAGCTTTAGGGTTTTATTTTTTCTGTTTTTATTGGCCTTTTTCCGTGTGAGAGAGAGATGAGAGGCTTGGTTTGGATTTGTTTATATAGAGAAGGGCTAGGGCTTCTCCTTGTCTCACAAGAAAGGGTTTTTGGCATTAAAGAGAGGATTTGATTTGGTGTTGGATAAGGAAATCAATGGATTGAGGGGGGGACAAAATTTGGTGAATTAAGAAGGTTGAATATTTGATTTGCTTTGTTAGGCATTTAATTTGTTAGATTAGGAAGTCAATATTTTTAATTGGTTATGATTGATTTTATGTCTTATTTAATTTGGTAAATGACTTAATTAATATTTTATTTAGTTAATGTTTAATTTAATTAATATTTAATTTAATTTGGGTGTATTTTAGAGGCCATGGGCGTGTGGGCCTAGGTGGGTGTGGGCGTGGGCTTTGTCTTGGTAAGCTAGGTGTTGTGTTGGTTTGGTGAGTGGGTTTGGACCAAGGTTAAATGGTTCTGGGTTTTTTTAGGCTAAAGGTGCTTTAAAACGGAGGTCCAACGAGCGAGCTTGGAGCTAAACAAGTGAATAAAAATCTAATGAAACACCGATTCCCTTCCGACGACCGTTTCCCGCAATATCCTTAACTAAAAAGGTAGTGTCCCCAGATGAGACTCATCATAGGGACTCACATGCAAAAATGCAGTGCCTACAGTCGCCCCCACTTTGATGGGACTTGTGTAATGTGTAACAGTGACAATCCTATCAAAGTTATGCAATGCATTTTCACTTACCTGGCTCGCCAGCTGCCATTTGACTTACCGTGTGTTGAGTTGAGTTGATTTGGTGGTGAGGTGCTGCGACCCCTGGTTCATTCCCGAACCGTGCTCCATTTTTAGAGCGCCATTTTCGGTATCTTTTGTGTGTGTGCTCCATTTTGGAGCGCCATTTCTGGCATTTGCTGTGTGTGCTCCATTTTGGAATGCCATTTTCGGCCTTTGTTGTGTGTGCTCCATTTTGGAACGCCATTTTCGGCATTTGCTGTGTGTGCTCCACTTTGGAACGCCATTTTCGGCCTTTTTAGTGTGTGCTCCATTTTGGAACGCCATTTTCGGCATCTGTTGTGGGTGCTCCATTTTGGAGTGCCATTTTCGGCGTCTGCTATGTGTGCTCCATTTTGGGGCGCCATTTTCGGCATTTGTTGTGGTAGCGTTCCATTTCCGAACCGTGCTGTGTGAGAATGTGGCTCATTTTTGAACCGTTATTTGATGAGATGGTCTTTGCCGCTACAAACCTGCGAACACAAAACAAACATTGCATGTATGTGATATGTATGCATGTATGCATGGATATGTATTATATTCAGATTGGTTAGGTCTTCCTTGGTCCATTTCCGAACCGTGCTCCATTTTGGAGTGCCACTTTCGGCGAGATGTGAAAGTAGTCCATTTTCGAACCATGCTCCACTTTCAGAGTGCCATACTCGGCCAAACTGATGCTGATATGGGCTCGCCCTTGGGACTCGTCCCTAAACTGAAACTGATGTGGGCCTCGGCCTTGGGACTCATCCCCAAAACTGAAACTGATGTGGGCCTCAGCCCCTAAACTGATGCTGATACTGATACTGATGTAGGCCTCGCCCCCAAGCTGATATTGATATGGGCCTCGGCCCTAAACTGATGCTGATGTAGGCCTCGCCCTAAGCTGATACTGATGTGGGCCTCGGCCCTAAACTGATGCTGATACTGATGTGGGCCTCACCCCCAAGCTGATATTGATGTGGGCCTCGGCCCTAAACTGATATTGATGTGGGCCTCAGCCCTAAACTGATATTGATGTGGGCCTCGGCCCTAAACTAATGCTATGTGGGCCTCGCCCCAAGCTGATACTGATGTGGGCCTCGGCCCTGACTGATACTGATATGGGCCTCAGCCCCAGACTGATACTGATGTAGGCCTCGACCTTGGGCTGATATTGATGTGGGCCTCGGCCCTAAACTGATGCTGATGTGGGCCTCGCCCCAAGCTGATACTGATGTGGGCCTCGGCCCTGTGACTCATCCCCAAACTGTAACTGATGTGGGCCTCGGCCTTGGGACTCATCCCCAAAACTGAAACTGATGTGGGCCTTGGCCCTAAGCTGATATTGATGTGGGCCTCGGCCTTGGGACTCATCCCCAAACTGATGCTGATGTGGGCCTAAGCCCCTAAACCGATGCTGATAATGTGGGCCTCGCCCCCAAGCTGATACTGATTCATTTCTGAAAATGATTGTACTATTGTTGCTTCCGAAGATTCCCCGTGTTCTAAACATCACTGAATTTCATAGTACCAAGGTTGAATGCTTTTCTCAAATATACTCATGTTGCAGGTTGGAGGGAGAGACTCAGGCAAGTAAACGAAATGAACGTCTTTATTATCCTTTAAGAAATGGTTCGAACAGGTAGACCAAATCAATGTCTATATTAAAATACAGGATCAAATAAACTAGGAGGAACAACTTCATCATTCGCAGCATTGCCTTCTTTCTTGACCTACAGTTCTTCACTGTCATCCCCTATCTCCATGTAAGAAACTTGGTGGTTAAGGGTTTGGAGGAAAAAAGTTTCGGGCAATCAAGAGTTGATCATGTAGGTGGGTGGTGGAACGGAGTGGTAATTTGGTAGGGGGTTCCAATATGTGTTGGGTTGTTCTTTCTCTAGGTCGGGTATTTTGTGAGCATCGATGAGGTTTTGGATTTCATGCCTAAGGCGGGTGCAGTTGTCAGTTTCGTGGCCTCTCCTCTGATGGAAGTGACAATACAAACTTAGGTCAATGTTGGGTGGTATAGGATCTGGAAGTGGTTTAGGCTCTAAGGGTTTTAGGAGTCCTTGTCCCTTCAACTTCTCAAGCACCTTAGATAACGGCTTCCCCAGGTTAGAGAAATGTCGGTTCTTGATGGCAGCAACCTCGGCAGTAGCGGGTTTAGTCTTAGAATGCCCCCTAAAAGTTCTTTTATTCTGGCCATAAAACTTTATGTTTTCAGCCTCATCTTCTTCAATATCCATAACAGTCTCTCTCAACTGTCGGAAATTAGTAATCATGAAGGTCATCCTCTCAGCTTACCATAAATAGAGGGCTTGGTGCCCTTAATAATCATCTTTATTTGGTCCTTCTCCGAGGGCCTTGTCTGCATCTTCAGCAGCTGGCTTCTCCAGCGGTCCACATACTCCTTGAAGTTTTCTCCCGGCTTCTGCTTAGTGTTCTCCAAATCACGGAGTGACAAATCAATCTCTAAGTTTGTAACATACTGTTTCAGAAATGCATCTGCCAATTCCCTCCAATCTTCTTTAACCTTTTTCTCAAGGTTATGGTACCACACTACGGGTGCCCCCTCAAGTGACATCCCAAACATCTTCTGAGCTTGGCGCCGTGTCAGGTACACTGAACGCATAACTGACACATATTGTCGCAGATGGACCCTCGGGTCCCCATTCCCATTGAACTTGGCCATATCAGGCATCTTGAACTGAGCATGCAACTGTTCCTCAAAGGTCATCGCCTCATAGTCTTGTAATTCTTCGTCCTTACCCTTCATCTTACGGGTAACTGACTCAACCTGATCCCGAAGCTTCTGAAATTTTGCCTGAGACCCAATCACTCTGCCTGTTGCATACTCTGCCATGTCATCATTTAAAGCGGGGATATCATCCCTCAACCCATTCAGAGGCTCCTCGAGCCTCACATTCTCAGAATTTCCCCCAGCACGAGGTACATCCATATTTACCGTGGCGGTAGTCAGGGCTCGCAACTATTCGGTAATCTTGGCGAAACCGTTCTCTAACTGATCCATACGAGATACCTCGTTACCGGATTCACTCATGCCTGTTACTGTTCTTTTAGTGAGTCTTGTCCCTTCTCTAACCCAAACGGTATCTATGATGTCTTTTTTGATACATAGAAGGTGTTAACATGATATATGTATGTATGAGGTGCATGAGATGCATGTAACATATATAACATACTAAATCAACTAAAATTTTCAGACAAATTGGCCCGTTATCATTTTAGAAGCTTTTGGGCTAACTGTCATAGGAGTGAACTCGTCCCAGTTTAAATGGCCCAACGAGTTCACATCTCATGGCAAGGAGCCCAACTAAATCCAAATGGTAATGTTCCAAACACAAGAACAAAGTGGCCCATCAACACTTAGAAGCCTTTGGCCCAATCGTCATAAAATACGTTCTTGTCCCAGTTTAAATGGCCCAACAAGACCATATGGCATGACAAATGGTCCAAATGGATCCAAGCGACGATGTTCCCAAACACAAGCATAAAATAAAGTTAATGCAAACATAAAACAATAATTTCTACAGAATGGCCCATCAACATTTCAGAAGCTTTGGGCCTAATTGTCATAAGTTACGAACTTGCCCCAGTTTAAATGGCCCAGCAAGTTCGCATTTCTGACAATAGTCCAACTGCATCCAAATGAGGATGGTCCACAAGCACATACTCAAGGAAATAATTGTTACTTTAACCAGACAACTCCGGTCTATGGGTGGGTTCGCAAGAGTGTAGACAAAGGCTCTCACCGGCGAAGGATGGCCCACAACTAGGTCTCCCCAATCAAGGGTTCGAGCGACCAAGTGAGCGCACCCTTTTTTATACACTAAGGTACGTGCCAATGAGCTATAGTGTGTGACTGACTGTCAAATGGATTTCCAGTTGTAGATTCCCCAGAGGGAGGGTGGAGCGAGGCTCTCTTAAGTACCCTAGCCTCTTAGGCTCTTATCGCTTGGTGACAGGAATAAACAACGAGTCCTCCAAATTAGTCCATCACAATAGGCTACGGGTAGATGGCTATATAAGTGCCTTCACAGCTTTTCCTTCTAGGAAGGTAGTGAATGAAGGAAGACACCAAACCATTACCTAGCCTCAAAATGCCTTTGATTAAACCCTCATTTTATCCACTATAGACACGGTCAATTAGAACATAAATCCAAACATTACAAGACAATATTTCGGGGCCGATTCTCTATCCCTAGTGGAGTCGCCAGACTGTGGGACACAGAAAATGGACGACGCATGTTGTTCTAGGCTCGCGGCCTAGTCGGGAGTACGAAGTAGCCACATGAGACTAAACCGGAGAATAATGGAGTCGCCACCCGGTGTGAACCGGGAAAATGAGATTTAAGGCCACACTCACCCCTCGCAAGGGAAGACCTCAAACCGTGGTCCCTTACTTATGTCACTTGTAATGAAAAGATTTGTGTAATAATTTAATCAAGCTTAAGTAACACTTATTTCCAAGAGTATCATGCTTCTAAGTTCATATGCGCAAAAATAAAACTTACACCTAAATTTGCATATATCTTACATCTAAGATTGCATGCTTGAAAGTACGTTAAAATAGCAACGAACATACAACTTCATTGGCATATTGTATTCATGGAAACACAAGCACACACTAACCACGCAAGCACAAATAAAAGCGAATCAAATAATGGCGGACATGTGATTTCATAGACATATCATACTTATACGTGCGGAAGCATAAACAAATAGCCATTACATGTCCATGCGTAAATAAAAAGAGTCAACTAAGTGCATAATGCAAAAAAGACAATTAAGGATACAATTATGCATTAAAGCATGTTATGACGTGATGGCAAAGAAGATAACTAATATGGACACAAACACACATGTGAGCATTTTTCCAAGTGGTACGTGGAATTGTATCCCAAGTACAGACCGCACTACCGTCCATTCGAAATCGGCTACGGAATTTACGTCTGGGTTTCCATCCGATATACCACGAGAAGCAATACTCAAATGTTATCGTAACATGGATACATGAATAATAAGATATCAAGCCAGGACAAATGTAAATAATGCAACCAAACGGAATAAGGGAGTGGCAAATATCGTGGTAAAGGTAGCCTTTTAGGCTTTTCTTCCCCAAATGGGAAACCTTTCATCCAATACAATAAGCCCATGCGCTTTTCATTACAATGCATACAAAGATAAAGATGACTATATGGAATTTCATAATGCATGCATAAATAAAGCAATAATGTGCAAAAGGAGATACAAGACATAATAAGGGGCGCGGCAAAGCATCGTGGTAAAGGATTTTAACCTCTTCAATTTGAGGACATTTCATCGCACTTATTAAGCCCATGCGCAATTAACACAATGCATATATGTGAAACAAAAGTAAATACAAAGATATCGGATTTCGTATACCCGATTGAACATATCTTACATCCAATCGAATATACATCGTCCGGCGCGGCGAAGCATCGTGGTAAAGGATTTTAACCTCTTCAATTAGAGGACCTTTCATCGCACTTACTAAGCCCATGCGCTTATCTCAATGCATATATATGAAACAAAAGTAAATACAAAGATATCGGATTTCGTATACCCGATTGAACATATCTTACATCCAATCGAATATACATCGTCCGGCGCGGCGAAGCATCATGGTAAAGGATTTTAACCTCTTCTATTAGAGGACCTTTCATCGCACTTACTAAGCCCATGCGCTTATCTCAATGCATATATATGAAACAAAAGTAAATACAAAGATATCTGATTTCATATACCCGATTGAACATATCTTACATCCAATCGAATATACATCGTCCGGTGCGGCGAAGCTGTTGGATAATTATGACCCATAGCGTCACTATTTGTACATATCATGGTGTTGTTGTACAAATTAACTATGTGACAAAGGAGATTGCACTCTTATCATTTGTGATTGGATCACCTTAGATGTATAAATGATGAGAGGTCCCTATGATTTGTTCCTGGACGGAGAATGATATAAGACAGTATCAGTCCACGTAGGGTAAATCATTAAATATCCCTAGTTAGAGTTTTATCGAGATTGGACATCGACAAATACGTAAAAGACTAGTATTGCACTTGTGCGCGTTGTGAGGGCACAACGACATAGTTCTCATATATTTGGGTATTGGATACTCATGCAAGTGTAATAGGAGGTTGTGTTTCACCGATGGTACGGGAAACAGCTTCGCTCTGGATAGACCCCCTCAGAATCCCATTGGTAGTATGACTATGTGTCTATGGGAGTCCGACATCAGGGTAGGTGTATTTGGTCTTAACCTGAGACTTGCACCGCTAATGCTTACGACAATCAATATACTTTAGTTGAGGTCGTCCAGGGCTGTAACAGGTTATGTGTACGCCGATACTTGGTATATTGAGAATCGTAGAGTATTGGGTGTGATGTCAAGACGGAAGTATCACTCCAGTCATAGTGGAGATGATGTCACGAAGGATACGGTATTAGTGCTCTTAAGTGTTGCGCAACCATCGGGATGTTATGACTAGGTCATGTATATCCGATTATAGAGACTAGTTACCAGACATCCGACAAGTGCTTCGTACGGGGCAGACATAACTCCAGCCTCAGTCCTAGCACGTGACCATCCGATACTGGACCGACATACGCAATACTACGGTATACTACGCTTGATATAGATCCTTTATTACTGTAAGGATATTTCTGGAGAATTAGGTAGGCATGGCGCTTTGCTAGAGGCCAACCTTGTCTTGTGAATCGGTGTAAACGTAGTACGAGGTACTTGCGTGTTCGGATAGTCCGATGACCGTATTTACTGCCAACATATCCGAGGATCTCATGGGTCGCTTCCCAAAGATTCACCGATGACGTATGACTCGTACTCATAATTAATCTGGGATTAATTTGATGAGAGAGAAAATTAATCTGGGATTAATTACGGAGATATTTTATCTGGGATAAAATATCGTCTAAAGAGACAAAACGATTGATTTAGAATTAATCGGGTAAATTAATATATTTGATATATCAATCGAAATTGGATTTCCACGCGGAATAGTGAATTCGCTAGGCGTAATCATTTAATTACGACGCAACGGAAAATTCGCTAATTAGGAATTAGCGAACCCGAGCCCGAGATTGATTGCGAGCGCATTTGTATTTCGAATTCGAGTGCGGCACGCAAGTCACATCAAGCGTCAAATCATTCGTCACATCAAGCGTCAAATCAAATGTCACTTTGAGTGATGTGACAACTTGTCACTTGATTGAATGAAAGATGTGACTTGATATAGTTGGTAGTGGTTGGAAAAGGCTTTTAAAAGTTGATGGTAATATATTATTACATATATTACTTTGACTTTTGAAAAGTGTATATCATATATTTAATTTTAGAAATCATATATAAGATATACCAAACCATTTTAACAACCAACACACAACTTCTTCTCTTCAATTTTTCTCTCACCATTCACGCCCAAGGGGCTGTGAAAATGCTCACTGGTTTGCTTCAAAACCGTGAGCTTAGGGAGGCAATGGTAGAGATAGCACTCCGAGAGACATGCGAAGGTGATAGGGAAACTCACCCACGAGCCGGGAATCGTTTGACGCAAGTTCGAGGCTCAAATTCATGAAGCAAATCTGAATTTTCTGGACAGAAAATCTGCATGCAGTGGGCGTGGAAATGGAGGCCAAAAATGGTTTTGTTCTTCATCCAATCGTCTCAACCGATCGATGTGAGTATTCCGCAACTTCTTCGATTTGTTTTCACACATTTTTCATGCTTTTTATGATCTTGGGACCTAGAATAAAACCAACAGAAGCATCGTGGTAAAGGATTTTAACCTCTTCAATTAGAGGACCTTTCATCGCACTTACTAAGCTTATGCGCTCGATCACATCATTACACGAACAAATAATATGCAGAAATTAAATAACGAATAATAAACACATCTAAACAACATAAAACAAAATATGCACCGTTTGCTCAAGTGGTACGTGGAGTTGTATCCCAAGTGCAGATCATACTACCGTCCATTCGGAATCGGCTATGAAATTTACGTCCGGGTTTCCATCCTATATACCACAAGAGGCGACACATTTTTCATTTTAATCAAGGGCCACAACACACATCATATTCATAATACATGCACATTTATCTACTCAAGGGCCACAACATGCATTTTAACATAACAATCATGCGAACAAAACTCAATAAATAATAAAAATAAAACAGAAAACGAATGTGGAAAATACCCTCAGGTCTAACCTTTGTTTGCCGACTTTCGGACTTGCGTTTCACGGAGATCGGAAGGGTAAAGTTCCTCAACTTCTCCTGTTCACTGGTTTAGCGTCTTAGCTCACTGTTTTGCTGTTTTGCTTTCTGTTTTACCTCCGTTTTGCTGCTGTTTTCTCTGTATTTTCTGGTCACTGTTTCAGGTGTGTTAAGACTACTGTTTTGGGTGTTTCGGGGACTATTTTGGGCGGTTTCCGGACTGTTTTACTGGGCTGTTTTTATAGTATTTCAGGGTGCAGCTTTTGGTACAATTAAGGGGTTGTTTTTGATTATTTTAAGTGATGTTTAGGGCTGCAGTGAGGGTGGTTTATTGGCTTGTTTCAAGGGCTGGAATGGAGGCTGTTTAGGCGCACTTTAGAGGCTAAAATAGGAGCAGTGTAGGCTTATTAGAGGGTGCTTACTGGTTACTGGATTGGCGTCAATAATGGGGCTGCAGTGTGGAGCTGTGTACGTGAGCTTAGGGGCTGGTTGGAGCGTGCTTTTGGGACTGGTTTGCTCTGGCAGTTTGGTGCGTGCATGGGGTAGTTTAAAGGGGCTGCAGTTCTTGGTTATTCAAGGTCAGTGGCTAGTGTACGTGAAGGCGTTGCATGTGATGTGGCTTCTTGGAGGGCAGTGCATGAGCAGGCTTCTTAAAGACTTACGTGTGTGCATTATTGGTGTGCATGAATGTGGCTACGTGAGTGGCAAGTTATTTGAAGGGTGTTACTGATGTCAATGGAGCAAGGGACGTGTGTCCTTAGGGCTGTGAAGGTTTCGTGAAGGTTTTCTTGGCGTGAAGTGGTGCTTGTTGTGGCAGGCCGTGAGCTTTAGGGTTTTATTTTTTCTGTTTTTATTGGCCTTTTGTCGTGTGAGAGAGAGAGGAGATGCTTGGTTTGGCTTTGTTTATATAGAGAAGGGCTCATTGTCTCACATGGAAGAGATTTTGGCATTAAAGAGAGGACTTGATTTGGTGTTGGATAATGAAATCAATGGATTGAGGGGGGGACAAAATTTGGTGAATTAGGAAGGTTGAATATTTGATTTGATTGGTTAGGCATTTAATTTGTTGGATTAGGAAGTCAATATTTTTAATTGGTTATGATTGATTTTATGTCTTATTTAATTTGGTAAATGACTTAATTAATATTTTATTTAGATAATATTTAATTTAATTAATATTTAATTTAATTTGGGTGTATTTTAGAGGCCATGGGCGTGTGGGCCTAGGTGGGTGTGGGCGTGGGCTTTGTCTTGGTAAGCTAGGTGTTGTGTTGGTTTGGTGAGTGGGTTTGGGCCAAGGTTAAATGGTTCTGGGTTTTTTTAGGCTAAAGGTGCTTTAAAACGGAGGTCCAACGAGCGAGCTTGGAGCTAAACAAGTGAATAAAAATCTAATGAAACACCAATTCCCTTCCGACGACCGTTTCCCGCAATATCCTTAACTAAAAAGGTAGTGTCTCCTGATGAGACTCATCATAGGGACTCATATGCAAAAATGCAGTGCCTACAAGGCGAGGCCCACATCAGTATCATACTGGGGCGAGGCCCAAATTAGTATCAGTTTGGGGGCGAGGCCCACATCAGTATCAGTCTGGGGCGAAGCCCACATCAGTATCAGTTTGGGGGCAAGGCCCACATAAGTATCAGTTTTGGGATGAGTCCCAGGGTTGAGGCCCACATCAGCATCGGTATCAGGTTTGGGGATGAGTCCTAGGGTCGAGGCCCAGAGCATCGGCAATTTTGGAACGTCACATCACATTATCTACTTTGGCCAAGTGCAAGCAACGAATAACAAAAAGCTAAATCGAGTCTGGGGGTGACTAGTCTACCACCCTGTGAATAAGGGATTTATCGAGAACTTGAGCAATGAGACTAAAGGAAACTAAGCAATCACCAAGAGAGAATCGACAGAAAGGAACTATGAGCAGGCCCAGGGGGCGACCAAAGAATTTTGCAGGCAAATGGCACCGAGGAGCACAAGGAAAGCCTAACCCATCAGAATTGGAAACATATCCATGCATACATGCATACATATCACATACATGCAATTTTTGTTTTGTATTCGCAGGTTTGTAGCGGCAAAGACCATCTCATCAAGTAACGGTTCAAAAATGAGCCATATTCTCGCACAGCACGGTTCGGAAATGGACAACAACAGATGCCGAAAATGGCACTCCAAAAATGAAGCACACACAACAGATGCCGAATATGGCCCTCCTAAAATGGAGCACACACAACAGATGCCGAAAATGGTGCTCCAAAATAGAGCACACACAACCAGATCCCGAAAATGGCGCTCCAAAATGGAGCACACACAACAGATGCCGAAAATGGCGCTCCAAAATGGAGCACACACAACAGATGCCGAAAATGGCGCTCCAAAAATGGAGCACACAACAGATGCCGAAAATAGCGCTCCAAAATAGAGTACACACAACAAGATGCCGAAAATGGCGCTCCAAAATGGAGCACATACGACAGATGCTGAAAATGGCACTCCAAAATGGAGCACAAACGACAGATGCCGAAAATGGTGCTCCAAAATGGAGCACACACAACAGAAACCAAAAATGGCGCTCCAAAATGGAGCACACACAATAGATGCTGAAAAAAACGCTCCAAAAATGGAGCACAATTCGAAAATGGACCACTAGATCAAGTCAGTTCGAAGCAGCAAGCGAGTCAGGTGGTAGCTGGCAAGCCAGGGAAGTAAAAATGCATTGTATAACTTTGATAGGATTGTCATCGTCACACACTGCACAAGTCCCATCAAAGTGGGGGGGATTGTAGGTACTACATTTTTGCATGTAAGTCCCGATGATGAGTCTCACACGGAGACATTACCTCTTTAAATTGTGGAAGTCACGGGAAACAGACGTCGGAAGGGAAGAGTCAGAAATTGACATCTTGGTGCATACCCTAGGGTATAAAAAATGCGCGCTCACTTGGTCGCTCGAACCCTTGAGTAGGGAGACCTAGTTGGGAGCAACCCTTAGCCGATGAGAGCCTATATCCATACCCTTGTAAGCCCACATATGAACCATAGTTGTATGTCCAATAGAAGCTACCTCTATGCTTGTGTTTAGGACCATTATCATTTGGATCCATTTGGCCCTCTCGTCATAGGATACGAACTTGTAGGGGGTTTTATGGCGGAAATCCGGTAACGCAGCGGAATAGTAGAAAATCAAAATTTTCCGATTTCAAAATTTTTCTTGGATCAATTAAATAAAATTATTTATTTGATTACCCAATTATCAAATTCTGAAAAATTACACAAGAAACCAAATTTCTTGGTAATTACCGAATTGGCCCAATACTTTACAAATTGATCATTTTAGTCCTAAATTGTCAAATATAATTTTTGATGATTCTAAATCACTTCTAAAATGATTTCCAACATATCCAATAGATCAAAATCAATTTGCAACAAAAATCCCAATTTTAAGCCTAATTGCCGAGAGCACCCTTCATTTTGGATTATTTGGAATTTAGTCATTTTTTGTTCAAAACATGCAAAGATCAAATCCAATCAACCAAAAAATTTACATGTATCATATACACTCCATAATACATCAGATATATGAAAAGCCCCAATTTTGGAATGGGTTATGAACCCTAATTTTTCAATTTTATCAAATTGACCAATTTTACCAAATCTTTAAAATCCAACATTTTAATCCATTCATTACTTCACCAAACAAGCCTCACCACTTTGAAATAACTCTAGAAAAATTCTAGATCACCAAGGAGTGGCTCAACAAATCTAGAATGGCAACTTGATTTTCCAAAAATCAAAAGTAAGCCTTTTAAACCATTTAAAGCTTACTTACATGCATCAATCTTTCATACAAGTTCTCAACCAAATAAACACAAAGTATAAGAGTATAAAGAACATCAAAGCAACATAAAATGATGCTAAGCTTGTTAGAAATAATTTCAATGTTGAAGGCTTCGAAGTAATACTTACAAGAACCAAAGATTTTCAAGCCTTTTTCTTTAAGTCTCCAAGCTTCTCTCTCAACATCTTTTGTGTTTTGTTTTAGTGTATTTAAACTTATGAAACCCTAAAATGAAAAAAAATAATATATACCTACACAAATAAGGCTTGGCCGAATTTTGGTATAAGAAATATCTAGATATTTTATTTTTGTTTCATTAAAGTTCAACTTGCCAAGTTGTTTTGTAAATCATTACACTTTAATGAATTATTAAACAAAGTCAAAAATTGCAACTAAGTCATTAAAATAAATATCATAACTTAGGATATTTATATTTTTAATTAATTTATTTATTTAACAATTAAAGAATTAAAGAATTATTTAAATATAAATATATTAAATATATGTATTATATTTACATTAAATATCAAATACAAATATATTTATGATATTAGTCAAATATCTCAATTTGACAATTAATTAATGTGTATCTGATAAAATCTATCATTAAATGCAAATACACAAAAATTAAGAAATGAATATTGGGTCATTTCACATGTACTTTTGCGTTTAACCTTTAAACGACGTATAAATAATCAATATTATTTATAAATATTGCCCTAGTGCTCTACGAGTATATTTCATTAGGGAGACTCTTTAGATTCAGGCATATCCATCACGAAATCCAATTTCGTGTGCATAATTTACCCACCCGTAAATTATGACAACCACAGATAATCTCGTTGAATCATACAGGTCGAGGTCATGACATATGTATAATTCCTCTGTCACAAGTATCCGGATATATCCCAGAGATATAGATGTAAACGTCAAATCTCTATAGGGACTATCATGTCGACGTCTCTATTAGCAATCTCAAAAAGAGAACACCTAAATGACTTAATAGATTGGTGACGTGACTGTCATCTAAGTGTAGAAGATGTCTTATGTGCCCACAGTGGCATCTCAAGTTGAAGAATCACAAATTCTACTCAACCCAAGAATATTCTTATTGACATTGGTGTACCATCCATTAAGAATCTTTGGTGAGTCGTTCAGTGTTTGTCCGCTATAAACACCTACACGTCTATACTAGTCTCCAAGACTTATGGTTCATTGAGAAACCATTGGAATCATATATTCCAATATACGACATGTACCGGTCTCAACGGGTTTACTTTACTGACCAAATAGTGTAAACCTTGACCAGGAACAGTCTAAGAATGACAACGTCATGATATAACTCAATGTCAGTTGCCACACTTTTGCAACAGTATCATGACTAATCATCCTAAGGTCAATTACGTCTTTACCATATTAAAAGATATATTATATTATAGAAACTACTCATTTCATTCATAATAAAATGTTTTACATAAGTATTTTCAAGGAAATACAAACGGGAATTGGCGCTCTGAGCACCAACCCCAACAAAAACTCTCACTTGCTCTAATGCCAATATCAATTGTATCTAATACTCATCGACTCCACGTCTTTATCAAACAACTTCGGAGGTATGGCCTTCGTCAGCGGGTCTGCTACATTATCCTCACTTGGTACCTTGCACACGAAAATATCCCCTCGCGAAACAATCTCTCGAATGATGTGGTACTTGCGTTCCACATGCTTCAACTTCTGATGCGCCTTCGGTTCCTTTGCTTGCGCAATAGCTTCAGTATTATCACAGTATAATGGAATTACATTCTCGATACTTGGGACAACACCCAATTCTGTGATAAAGTTCCTAATCCAAACAGCTTCCTTTGCAGCTTCAGAAGCTGCAATGTATTCCGCCTCTATGGTGGAATCTGCTGTTGACCCATGTTTGGAACTCTTCCAGTAAAATGCACCTCCGTTAAGGGTAAAGACGAATCTGGATGTAGACTTTCTATCATCGAGATCCGATTAGAAGTCGGAATCCGTATACCCATTAACTTGCAGTTCACTTCCTCCATAAATGATCAACTTATCCTTAGTACATTTAAGATACTTCAGGATATGTTTAATGGCCATCCAATGGTCATTACCTGGGTTTGACTGATATCTACTAGTTACGCTAATAGCGAAACTGATATCAGGCCGAGTTCATAACATGGCATACATTATGCTACCCAAACACGAAGCATAAGGTTGGTTAGACATTCTAACCTTCTAATCTTCTGTTTGTGGACTCATCTTCTTTGAAAGATGAATCTCATATCTGAACGGTATATTTTCTATCCTACAGTTACCAAAATTTAACCGTTCCAAGATCTTATCTATGTACGTTGATTGGGATAACCCAATCAGCCTCATTTGTCCATCTCTATATAGTTTTATCCCTAAAACATAAGAAGCTTCTCCCAGGTCCTTCATGGAGAAATTCTTACAGAGGTACGCTTTGACGCTTTGTAACATTCCTATATCATTCCCAATGATTAGGATGTCGTCAACATATAGGACTAAAAATACGACCATGCTCCAACTGGCCTTCTGATACACACAGGATTCTTCCGAATTCTTGAGAAAACCAGACGATCTTATAATCTCGTCGAATTGAAGATTCCAACTCCGTGAAGCTTATTTAAGTCCATAAATGGACTTCTTAAGCTTACATACCATGCCCGAGTTTTCGCTAGACGTAAAACCTTCCGGCTGTTCCATATAGATTTCTTCATCAAGAAATCCATTTAGAAAAGCCATTTTGACATCCATTTGTCAAATCTCGTAATCATGATACACAGCTATAGAAAGAAAAATCCTAATAGACTTAAGCATTGCTACTGGTGAAAAAGTTTCATCGTAGTCAACGCCAGGTCGCTGCGTGTAACCTTTTGCTACCAGTAGGGCCTTGTAAGTTTCAACCTTACCGTCAGGCCCACGCTTCCTCTTGTAAACCCATTTACAACTGATATGAACAATTCCTTCGGGAAGCGGAACCAAGTCCCAACTTGATTCTCATGCATTGAGTCCAACTCGGATTTTATGGCAGTTTGCCATTTCACAGAGTCGATGTCCAACATCGATTCTCTATAGGTAAAAGGATCAGTCTTTTCAACTAAGAGAACATCAAGACTCTTTTCTTGTATCAATTACAAGCGTTCATGAGGTCTTGATACCATTTGTGACCTATGGAGTGTGTGTGTTGAAGGTCATTCATATACTTGAACTTCAGGTTCCTCAGTTGGTTCGTTGTTTTCAGGTTAGACTTCATCAAGTTTAACCTGTCTATGATTACCACCTTCAGACAAGAATTATACTTCTAGAAATCTTGTGAAGCGAGCTACAAACACATTTCGATGCTCGGTATCATAGAATAAATATCCCCTCGTTTCCGAATGATATCCAACAAACCTAAACTTTTGCCCTCGAGGCGAAAGCTTATCTTGCTGAGTCACCCTGACATAGGCAGGACAACCCCAAACCTTAATATAACTAAGATTTGGTCTCCTACCGGTCTATATCTAATACGGAGTCGTAGGAAAAACTTTTGAAGGAATCTTATATAAAAGATGTGCAGCTTTTATAAGAGAGTAGCCTCATAAGTAATAGAGTAAATCTGTAAAACTCAACATCGATCAGACCATATCCAATAAAGTCCGATTTCTCCTCTCAGACACTTCATTGTGGTCTGGAGTACCTGGAGGAGTATATTGAGCGAGAATCCCATTATCCTTCATATAATCCAGGAACTCACTGCTCATATATTCTCCGCCTCGATCGGATCAAAGGCATTTAATATATTGAACAGTTTGTATTTCTACTTCATTTCGGAACTCTTTGAACTTTTCAAAGGTCTCCGATTTATGTCGCATCAAATAGACATAACCGTACCGTGACAGATCATCGGTAAAGGTAACGAAGTATGAATGACCATTGTGAGTAGTCTCACTTAATGGACCACATACATTAGAATGTACGAGTTTCAGTAAGTTAGTGGAGCGATGTCTAACACCAGAAAATGGGACTTTGGTCATCGTACCCTGAATACACGATTCACAAGTTGGATAGGGTTCAATGGTGAGATATGGTATCAAACCATTCCAAACCAATTGGGTAAGGCGTTTAACGCATATATGACCTAGTCGCATATGCCAAAGTTCAGTATTATTAACAACAGGTAAACTACGTTTATTAACTCCAGTATTTAAAATATCCATAGAAGTTTGCAATGTATAATGACCATGCTGGTTTGGACAACAAAGGATCTGAATATTACGTTTATCATATAAATACAAAGAACAGTTCTTAATATTAATACGATAACCTTCTGTATCCAATACAAAAAGAGATATAACAAAAATGTCTCTTTCGGCAAAGGGATCTCGCATACTCCCATTGCAACTGCATCCAGAGAGTCTACACTCCCAAATCGCAACTGCATCTCTCCAGGCTTCAGTTTCTTAGTTTCCTTCAGCACCTGCAACGAATTGCAAATGTGAACAGGACAAGCAGAATCTAAAATCCAGCTGGATGTAACGGCTTCAAAAGTCAAAGATATATCAATAACTGGAAAAATAAATGTACATGATGTAGATGCTCTCTCCCTCCTCAGCTGGGCAATGTAGTCAGGACAGTTCCTTTTCCAGTGCCCGACTTTGCTGTAGTTATGGTATTTGTCTTCAGAAGCCCTCTTGGGCTTTGCTATCTTTGCCTGTGGTTGAGGATCGAAACCCTTCTTCTTCTTCCCTTTCTTCTTCTTTCCCTTTGACCAAGTCTGGGAAGAAGCAGAAAGTGAAGTAGGTCTCGGAGGGCGAGTCGGTACTCCCTTCTTGAGGTCTTCTTCCGCCGTGAGCAGCATCTTATGCAACTCATGTTAGGTACAAATAATCCTATTAATGTTGAAGTACATCACGAATTGGCGATATGAAGCTGAGAGTGAAACAAGAATGACACTCCTACTGAGAATTTTATTCAGATGGAGATTATGTTGCCTCAATTGATCGATCATATGAAGAACATGCGAGCTCACAGCTTTCCCCTCATCCAATCGCGTATGGAACAATTCCATTGCGACCTTATGAACAACAACTTGTTCTTGGTTCTCAAACGATTCTCGTAATCACGACATCATACTATACGCGTCTGACATGCCATAGTATTGTTTCTTGAGTCCCGGAGACAGCGAACTTAGGATTTATGATTTAACTTTTAAATCATCATCCTTCCAAGCTTGGAAAACTTGGAGTTCCATTGGTGTAGCATCATCTTCCACAGAAAGGGGCAATGGACCCTCAAGAACATATCTCAACTTCTCGGAATCGAGGACAATCCTAAAATCCAAGTCCTAATCAGCGAAGTTCTTAGCGCCTTTAAGTTTGTTCGTATCCAACATACGCGCAAACTGATTAGTAGATGGTGCCGCCATCGCAAATCAATCTTATAGATTACGAAAAATAGTTAGCAGATTATAAAGCATTTTCATATAATATCAAAAGTATTAACTAGATCATGGATTTTTAATCTAAAAATGTCCCTCCCACTAAATCATGCAATACTATAATCCTCAAACAGAATACAAAGATTTAATAATTAAATTAAATATAAATAGTGAAAGGTGGATCCCATGAATAAATTTCAGCTCACAACAGAGGCACGGTCTCGCCTACGTATATTCATCAGGTAGACAACTCATTTGTCAATCACTCAATAGTGACTTATGGGTTTCCGGTCCTGGTCGTTTCTCGTTGTGACAGCTTGGGCACGTTCACAAGGAGACGTACCAAGGTTAAACTCGTCAAAGATAAACTCAAGCTACTTGTGTAACCCTGACAGCTTGGGCACGTTCAGGATTCCGCTTTCGCTTGAATTTATCTAGTATCTGATATACATCCGGTATAAATAAATTTCTATCGGCTACACCCTCACAGCAGAGGCACAGTCTCAGATTTAGTCACGGAAAAATATTCATAAACCGTATTGACAAGACGAACCATGTAATATACATCAAATACATAATTCACATAAAACCTTATTAATTAGGGATTTTCCGCAAAAGATTCTTTTTAATTTATTTAATCAAATTAAATAAACTAATGCATGTAACATGTAAAGAATAAACTAGTCATTGAATTTAAAAGGCATAATCATATTAGGGTGGCCAGAATCAGACTGGCTCTGAAACCATTTTGTAGGGGGTTTTATGGCGGAAATCCGGTAACGCAGCGGAATAGTGGAAAATCAAAATTTTACGATTTCAAAATTTTTCTTGGATCAATTAAATAAACTTATTTATTTAATTACCCAATTATCAAATTCTGAAAAATTACACAAGAAACCAAATTTCTTGGTAATTACCGAATTGGCCCAATACTTTACAAATTGATCATTTTAGTCCTAAAATTGTCAAATATAATTTTGGATGATTCTAAATCACTTCTAAAATGATTTCCAACATATCCAATACATCAAAATCAGTTTGCAACAAAAATCCCAATTTTAAGCCTAATTGCCGAGAGCACCATTCATTTTGGATTATTTGTAATTTAGTCCTTTTATGTTCAAAACATGCCAAGATCAAATCCAATCAACCCAAAAATTTACATGTATCATATACACTCCATAATACATCAGATATATGAAAATCCACAATTTTGGAATGGGTTATGAACCCTAATTTTTCAATTTTATCAAATTGACCAATTTTACCAAATCTTTAAAATCCAACATTTTAATCCATTCATTACTTCACCAAAAAAGCCTCACCACTTTGAAATAACTCTAGAAAAATTCTAGGTCACAAAGGAGTGGCTCAACAACTCTAGAATGACAACTTGATTTTCCAAAAATCAAAAGTAAGCCTTTTAAACCATTTAAAGCTTACTTACATGCATCAATCTTTCATACAAGTTCTCAACCAAATAAACACAAACTATAAGAGTAGAAATAACATCAAAGAAACACAAAATGATGCTAAGCTTGTTAGAAACAATTTCCATGTTGAAGGCTTAGAAGAAATACTTACAAAAACCAAAGATTTTCAAGCCTTTTTCTTTAAGTCTCCAAGCTTCTCTCTCAACTTCTTTTGTGTTTTGTTTTAGTGAATTTGAACTTATGAAACCTTAAAATGAAACAAAACAATATATACCTACACAAATAAGGCTTGGCTGAATTTTGGTATAAGAAATATCTAGATATTTTATTTTTGTTTCATTAAAGTTCAACTTGCCAACTTGTTTTGTAAATCATTACACTTTAATGAATTATTCAACAAAGTCAACAATTACAACTAAGTCATTAAAATAAATACCATAACTTAGGATATTATATTTTTAATTAATTTAATTATTTAATAATTAAATAATGAAATAATTATTTAAATACAAATATATTAAATATATGTATTATATTTACATTAAATATCAATACATATATATTTATGATATTAGTCAAATATCTCAATTTGACAATTAATTAAAGTGTATTTGATAAAAATCTATCATTAAATGCAAATACATAAAAATTAAGAAATAACTATTGCGTCCTTTCACATGTACTTGTGCGTTTAACCTTCAAACGACTTATAAATAATCAATATTATTTATAAATGTTGCTCCAGTGCTCTACGAGTATATTTCATTAGTGAGACTCTCTAGATTCAGACATATCCGTCACGAAATCCAATTTCGTGTCCATAATTTACCCACCCGTAAATTATGACGACCACGGATAATCTCGCTGAATCATACAGGTCAAGGTCATGGCATATGTATAATTCCTCTGTCACAGGTATCCGGATATATCCCAGCGATATAGATGTAAACGTCAAATCTCTATAGGGACTATCCCGTCGACGTCTCTATTAGCAATCTCAAAAAGAGAACACTTAGAACTGATTTCCAAAGTGTACCACGGGCCCATGGTTTTTATCTGATTTCTATTCATATATGGACTACCTATGCTCTGTACACAGAACTGACGGATCCTATCTCTGTTGGGTTCTCAAAGAACTAGACAGGGATCAATTAAGCATAAAACATGTTTGAATAAACAAAGCAAGATAGCGGAAAGTACTCACTTTGATCGGCAATGCAGATGTAGGATTTCAAAAATTTGCTCCTTTGTGTAGTGCTCCAAGCTCCTCCTTTTATTGTATGTTGAGATCCAAGCTTTGGTGAATGAATTCCAAACTCATTGGAGTAGTTTCCCTATCACCTTCGATGACTCTTTGATGTGCTAGCAATGGAGATTTTTGCAACAAAAATCCCCATTTTCTTCTTACAACTCTCGGCAATGTGAGAAGCAAGAGAGGGAGAGATGTTTCGATTTTTCAAGGGAAAAAGAGAGAGTGAAAAGTGTTAAGTTAAATTATTTCCAAAAAATCAAAACATATAACAAATCCAAGATTTGGTAAAAGTCTTTCACCTTTTCAAAATGGAGTGTTTTACAAGCCATCACCTAAATACCAAATTCCATCACCATAAAGATAAGTAAAGTGACAAGTGGTGTGACTTGTGGTGGGCCCCACTTGATTCAAAATTCGAGTGGGCCCGCAAACACATTCGGGGCTCGGGTTCGTTAATTCCGAATTAATGAATTTTCCGTTGTGACTTAATTAAATCAAATTTAATTAAATAATTATGCCTAGCAAAATTACTAATAAAGTCGCTCGCGAATTTAATCTAAATTAATTTGTATGCCCGAATTAAAATCCAATTTTAATTCCGTTATGAAATCTAATTTCATATAATATATCAAATATATTATTTAATCGATTAATTTCAAATTAATCGTTCGCTCTCTTCTTATAGAATTTTATCCCATATAAAATCTTGCCGTAATTAATCCCAGATTAATTTTCTCTCTCTACTAATTAATCCAAGATTAATTATGTTCGAGTCATACGTCATCGGTGAATCTTCGGGAAGCGACCCATGAGATCCCTGGATATGTTGGCAGTAAATCCAGTTATCGGACTATCAGAATACGTGCGTACCTCGTACTATGTTTTTACCGATTTACAAGACATGGTTGGCTTCTAGCAAAGCACCGTGCCTACCCAATTTTCCAGAAATATTCTTTTAAGTAATATTTAATCTATGTCAGCAGTAGTATACGTAGTATTGCGTATTAAGATCCAGTATTGATATCACATGCTAGGCCTAGGGCTGGAATTGTGTCTACCCCGTACGAAGCATATATCGGATCTCTGGTAACTAGTTTCTATAATCGGATAATCATGACCTAGTCATATTATCCCGATGACTGCAGTACTAAAGACTACTAGTTCCGTATCATGTGTGATCATCATCTCCATATGACTGGAGTGATACTTCCATCTTGACTTCACACCCAATACACTACGATTCTCAGTATACCCAGAAGAGGCGTACAAAGAACCTGTTAAAACCCCGGACGACCCGAACCAAAGTTTACTGATTGTCGCAAGTATTAGCGATGTAAGTCTCAGGTGAAGACCAAATACACCTACCCTGATTCGGATTCCCATAGACACATAGTCATACTACCAATAGGATTCTGAGGGGTCTATCCAGAGCGAAGCTGTTTCCGTACCATCGGTAAACAGAACCTCCTATTACACTTGCATGAGTATCCAATACCTAAATATATGAGAACTATGTCGTTACGCTTCCATAACAAGCACAAGTGTAATACTAGTCTATTCCGCATTATCGATGTCTAATCTCGATAATACTACGACTATGGATATTTAATGATTAAACCTTTCGTGGATTAATATTGTCTTATATCTTATTAATCTGGTACTAATCATATGGACTTTTATCATTTATATATCTCGGTAATCCAATTACAATGATAAACGAGCAATTTCATTTGTCACATAGTTTATTTGTACAACAACACCATGTTCTGTACAAATAGTTTATCTGGTGCATTATCGATGCTATGGGTCATAATTGTCCAACAATCTCGCACTTGGCCTATAGCTAATCACTCAAGTGTCCTACACCTGAACTATGTACGGGTCACTCAAACTTCTTCTGAGAAACAGCTTTCGTCAACGGATATGCAAGGTTATCATCTGATGTGATTTATTTGATCATCACATCGCCACGATGTATGATCTTACGAATCAGATGAAATGGTTGAAGTACATACTTGGATCGTTGATTAGACCATGATTCCTTAGCCTGTACTGTAGCCTAGCTCAGCTGCTAACAGAACTACTCCTAATCTAATTAGGAATTTTATTGATCCAAAATGCTTCTTTTGCTGCCTCAGCTGCAGCAATATTCTGTTTTATTGTTTATTCGGCAACAATATCTTGCTTAGAAGATTTCCAACTCACTGTTCCGTTATTCAAACTATATAGTACCCTTATTACGACTTATAGTCGTTTTTTTCGGTTAGGAAACTTGCAACGGTGAACCCAGTCACTTCAAGTTCTCCTTCTCCATAGCATAAGAAAGCATCATTAGTTCATCTAAGATACTTAAGGATGTTCTTAACATCAATCTAGTGACCATCATCTGGATTGGCCTGATTGTGACTCCATATGCTCAAAGCCTATGAGACACCATGTCACATACATCTTTTCAATGTACTAGTTCTTGGAGGGTACCAATAACTTTTAGATCTATCCCAGTAGATCCTTATTCCTAGAATATAGGTTGCCTCTCCCAAGTATTCCATGGAGAATTTTAATGAAAGCCAAGCTTTCACCGATTGTATTATGGGAATGTTATTGTTAATAAGCAATACATCATCAACGAATAGGACATTCTTTATTAGTGCGCTCTCACTAACCTTCTTATATACACAAGAATCTTTACCGTTTTGAATGAAACCATATACCATTATGATCTTATCAAAACGTTAGTTCCAAGAATGCAATGCTTGCTTCAATCCATAAGGAAAGCGATTTTGACGTACCATGTGCCATATTTCATAAATGAAATATGCAGTTATAGCAAGCATTATCCGAATGGATTTAATCATGGCAACAAGTGAAAACATTTCGTCGTAGTCGACACTATGTCGTTGACGATACCCTTTCTGTATAAGCCTAGCTGTGTACATTTGTATGTTGCCATTCATGTATGTCTTCTTTAAAGACTCAATTAGTACCAACAGGCACAATGCCTTCTGGTACATCAACCAGTGTCCAAACTTGGTTGTATACATGTAATCCATTTCGGACTTCATGGAACTTTGCCATAAAAGGAGTCAATACCTTGTATCACATCCTCATACGTAACTGGTTCGTCTTCCTCAATAAGATTGATATATGCATGAGGTGAGATCAGAAACTCATACCTCACAGGTTATTTTCTGACTCTCTCTGACTACGCGGTTCTTGTGTATTCGAAGATTGTGGTACAGTTTCATCCCTGATGAACTGTTCATGTTCCATTAAGGATTCTGTGCCAGGAATAATATCACTCCGATTTTCATCGAGTTCTACTTTCCTCCCACTTACCATTGCATATAGGAATTCCTCTTAGGAAGTCCGCATGGAGAGCAAAAATTACATTGTTCTCTTGTGAGTTGCATAAGTACTATACTTTGGTTTCCCTAGGACAACCTACAAATACGCACTTATCCGATTTGGGTTCTAGTTTGGTATCATCCAAACATTTAGGGTATGCCCAGCATTCCCAAATCTTCAGGAATGAGAAACCCGATTTCTTTCATGTTCATATCTAATATGAAGTCTGTCTAACAGATTTACATGGAACCTTATTCAAAATAAGTAATGCACTGTTTAATGCATATCCTGTGAAGGAAATTGGTAGCTCAGAGTGACTCATCATTAACCTTACCATGTTCAACAAATTTCGGTTTCTCTGTTCGGACACACCGTCAAATTGAGGTGTCCCGGGAGGAGTCCACTGTGAAAGAATACTATACTCTTTCAAGTAATCTTGAAACTCATATGTTTAAGTATGTTACACTATGGTCCGACCGTAATGTTTTTAATACTTTTACCGGTCTGTTTTTTTACTTCGTGTAGAAACCCTTTGAATTACTCAAAAGTTTTTGACTTGTGTTTCATAAGATACACATAAACGTAACGCGATGCCACATCCGTAAAGGTTACGAAGTATTCATAGGCACCTCTAGCCAAGCTAGACATGGGCCCACTTACGTCACTATGAACGAGGGCTAATAGATCGGTGGCACTTACACTTTTACCAAGTAAAAGGTGTTTTATGCAATTTTCCTAATAATCTAGATCGTAGACATCATTTGAATTAGAATCAAATCCATGCTAGTACCCACTCTTCGAAATTGTGGATATACGAGTCTTGTTAATGTGTCCCAGACAATAATGCCAAAAATAAGTCTCATCTGATTAATTCAGTTTGAGCTATTTGTTTGTCATGTTATATGTATGAGATTAATTTATATTTTAAATATAAATATTATTATTCACATCTAATGTGGTTATCTCAATATCATCTTTATAAATAAAACACTTAGTGTTCTAAAATATAAAGGTATACCCGCAACGGGTTATACTTTTTATAGAGATAATGTTTCTAGTCAAACTAGGTACATTATAACAGTTTCCTAATTTAAGTACATGCCCAAATGGTAGTTCCAAAACTTAGGTTTCTACGGTTAAAACAGCGACTCTCGTCCCGTTTCCAACTCATAGGTCGATCTCAACTGAAGCCAGTCTCCTACTAATCAGCAGATCCCGCACATCAGTACATATGCTTATGTACCACATCCAGTATCTAAAATCCAATTTTGAAACTAGTAGTGAATATGTTTATGACAAACATACTTGAAGTCGGAGCCTTGCCCCGCCTTCACTTCCTTCATGTCTATCTTGTCCATACAACAGTCACGTTTCCAGTGACCCCATTTGCCACAGTTTAGGCAGACATCTTGGGATATGTCCTTTGTCTTCCTAGAAGACTGTGACAATTTTACCTTTGCCCATTATAGAAGCTTTGGCTCTGCCTCCTTGAGCATAGCCATCAACTCTCTAAGAGTTTTTCTCTTGGTTCATAATGAACCTGCCCCAGCATTCGGGCAGAGACTATAAGATCAAATCTTTAGAAGTCTCGGTCACGTAGGTAATGCCCAGCAAACCTAGCTGATCGATGACAGCAATCATCAGCGACACCTTGTGCTCGTCAGATGTACCCTCTGACATGCGCGAGCGAAAGAGCATCTTTTGCAATTCGTACTTCTAAGATCTAAGTATAGATCTATGAAGATCCTTCAATTTCAATATCATACTATAAGGATCTAATCCTTAGTTCTGACGAAGAAATTAAGGAGTCATTGCGGCAAGCATAACGGATTGAGCACTAAAGTTATCATCACCATGAGTCTTCTAAGACTCATGCTCTACTATTTGCTCAACTTCGGGCTTAGGCTCGAGATGTCACTGTATCAAATAAAGTAATTTCTCGGTTCCCAGAACTATCCTGAGGTTATATTCCCAATTTGAAAAATTGAAGCCGCTTAAAGACATTTTCACCCAGGATTATGTTTTAAACGCTAATCTTTCAGTTATCTTGATTCCAATAGTCCAACTATCCAATCAACGATTTCGGGTACAATCGAATAAAATGATTACTATAGTCTAACAATATAATCAACTACAATGGATCGGTTAAATTCAAATGTATTGATTACTATAATCCAATTATATAACCAACCACAAATGAAGTAGTTTGAATACAGTCCAACTGTTCAATTAAAACAACAATTGAATATTAGTCCAACTAATATATATGAATTTTTAATGACGAAAAATTGAAATGAACGCGTATTGGCAAGTATCTAAAAGAAATTACAAATTTAATACTTGCCTCCCACTATTTTTCGGCGAGCCTCTAACCCTCTGTGGAGTACTCGGGAAACCTAGTTTCCTAGTGGGCTAGGATCCCGTTAAATAACACACAACCTTGA
Source organism: Zanthoxylum bungeanum (assembly GCA_019454045.1). Taxonomy (NCBI): domain Eukaryota; kingdom Viridiplantae; phylum Streptophyta; class Magnoliopsida; order Sapindales; family Rutaceae; genus Zanthoxylum; species Zanthoxylum bungeanum. The sequence goes on from SKCR01034748.1 coordinate 113,351, forward strand.
CTTTGGCCAACAAATTGTATGAAACTTATCTAGGTAGATCTCTAAGATCAATTGGATCTCATCCAATTCCTAGATCCGGTAGGTAGACTTCCAAGTCCTAAACATATATCCAATATATGCCAATATATCCAACATATTGCCTAACTTTTTTCCTCTAAATCAACTAAGCCTTGGCTTTGGCTCAACAAGCTTAATGATTCTAGTTAAGCGTGACCCATTGACAATGGAAAGCTTCATAATCGAGGCCGATGAACAAGAAGTGACCTTGACTTTGGCCAACAAATCACAACTTGCCCAAGGCGTACGATATGGAACAAAGCCTTCATGATTGAAACACATCCACGATGGACAAAGGTCTTGACTTTAGCCAACAAACCAGTGCCAATCTTGGATCTTGAGAATGAATCACTAAATGGAAGGAAAACGCTTAATATTTATGGAGGGTTTTTTGCGTAAATTGGCAACCAATTTATTAACTTTGATTAGATCTCATCATACACCCTTAAGCATGCATTCTAAAAGCATAATAAGGCGCGGTAAATAAATTAATAATGATATGCGGATGGATATCTCACAAATTGTTCCTAGAACAAATCACTCACTTTCCTCTCTCCCGCTAGCACTATTCATACTTCCACCCAATTACATAATACTTCTAAAGAAACCTCATTTACATTGATGGGAATAGGTGAGAAGAGAATTACAAAGAATCGAGAGATAAAGGCTGGACACGCAGGTCCAATTTAATAAATTCTAAATTTATTACAATAATTTCCAAAATTGCCCTCACCCTTCTAATATCCATCCGATATACATTATTCATACAAACCACATCCATGTATTCAACAAAGTATGTTATTCAATCAATCTAATCCAATTAATTAATCTTTGAATTAAGTGATCATCCAATGTTCAAACAACGAGTTGATTTGTGTGAGTCCAACTCGTTTAAGAATATGTACTCAAATTACGAATTCTTGAATTATATCGAACTACAATTTTAAAATCCGATTTAATTTGTATTCATACTAATTCTATATTTAATTCCAAATTAATAATTACACTTTTAAGCGCCTTACGACTTAGATTCTAAATCTTATCTTAATGGGTGTCAAAGCCTAATTAACGTCCAATGTTCATTTAATTAAAGTCCAATGGGCTTTCAATTAATTTCTTAAGGCATGGGCTTTGGTAAATATGGGTCAAACCCAAATACCAATGCACAATTAAGGAATCAGCCTGTTGGATAATATGACCCATAGCGTCACTATTTGCACAGAACATTGTGTTGCTGTAGCAAAATTAACTATGTAACAAGGAAATTGCACTCTCATCATTTGTGATTAGATCACCATAGATATATAAATGAAGAGAGGTCCCTATGATTAGTTCCTGGATTGAGATGATATGAGACAGTATCATTCCACGAAGGATTAATCATTAAATATCCCTAGCCGTAGTATTATCGAGACTGGACATCGATAATGCGGAATAGGCTAGTATTGCACTTGTGCGCGTTGTGAGGGCACAACGACATAGTTCTCATATATAAGTATTGGATACTTATGCAAGTGCGATAGGAGGTCGTGTTTCACCGATGGTACGGGAAACAGCTTCGCTCTGGATAGACCCCTCGGAATCCCATTGGTATTATGACGATGTGTCTATGGGAGGCCGAAATCAAGGTAGGTGTGTATAGTCTTAACCTGAGACTTACATCGCTAATGCTTACGACAATCGATATACTTTAGTTGAGGTCGTCTAGGACTGTAACCGGTTCTGTGTACGCCAATGCCGGGTATATTGAGAATCGTAGTGTATTGGATGTGATGTCAAGACGGAAGTGTCACTCCAGTCATAATGGAGATGATGTCACGCAGGATACGGTATTAGTGCTCTTAAAGTGATGCGCATCCAATCGTGATATTATGACCAGGTCATGAATATCCGATTATAGAGACTAGTTACCAGACATCCGATATGTGTTTCGGACGGGGCAGACACTTATCCAGCCCCAGCCCTAGTACGTGATTATCCGATACTGGACCGATATGCACAATACATTAGTATACTACGCTTGATACAGATCTTAATATTCTTAAATGGATATGTCCGGAGAATTAGGTAGACTTGGTGCTTTGCTAGGAGTCGACCTTGTCTCGTAAATCGGTAGAACGTAGTACTTGGTACGTACGTGATTCGGATACTCCGACGACCGTATTTACTGCCAGATTATCCGGGGATCTCATGGGTCGCTTCCCGATAATCCACCGATGACGCACAACTCGCACTCTTGAATAATCTGGGATTATACATAAGAGAGAGAAAATTAATCTAGGATTAATAACGGAGATGTTTTATCCGGGATAAAATGTCGTCTAAAGAGAGAGAACGATTAATTCGGAATTAATCGATGTATTAATATATTCGATATATTAGACGAAATTAGATTTCGACGCGGAATTAAAATCAGATTTTAATTGGGGCAAACGAGTTAATTTAGAATTAATTCGTTAGCGACGTAAATAATAATTTCGCCAGGCGCAATTATTTATTTAAATTCGATTGAATTAACGTCGCGACGTAAGCTCGGTATTTCAGAAATATCGAACCCGAACGCGTGAGTGCACGTGGGCCCACTTTCATTTGGAAACGTGTGGGGCCCACATGACACATGTCATTCTAATGCTTTGCATGTAGATTGTGTACATTGCACTCAATGTCATTGCATGGAGTTTGAGTGTTTGACACTCTAAGCCATTGCATGTTATGTGTCATAATTTTATTATTAATTTAATGAAAATTATGGCATAAATATAAATTGATTTTTGGTAAATCATTTTAATAACTTAACACAATTTCATCTCTCACATTTTCTCTCTTCCTCTCACGCCCAAAACAGAATTTTGGGACTGGTTTTGAACCAGAAAAACGTGACACTAAAGGGAAGCAAGGGTTGGATTTTCATGGTGAAAATTCAAGTGCTAGCACACTACGAGTCTTGCGAAGGTGGTAGGGAGGTTCACCCATGAGGCGGGACTCATCCGATGGAGTTTGGAGCTTCGTTTTGAGACCCGAAACTGCCAAGACAGTGAGCATGGACTGGTTGCAGTGGCGTGAGCAAGGCAGTACGTTTTTGGCCTTGATTCGTCTTCAAATCAACATAACCGATCAATGTAAGTATTCCGCTATCTTCATTGGTGTATTCACGCATGTTTTCATGTCTTGATTTGATCTTGGGACCTTAGAAAATTCCAACAATGGCATCATGAGCTAATGTTGCAAGCATGAAATTTGTAGGGTTTAAAATTTGGGTAAATGTGATTTGAGCATGATTTGAATAAATTGCTTGTTTGAGTATGTTTATAACATGTTTAAATTCATTTTGGTTGGACTAATTTGATGAAAAATGATTTGGAATTATTTTCCCCAAATATTATGCCATGGCCGAATGTGTGATGAATTTTGGGATCTTGGATTTTTTCATTTTAATTCATTGGATGAGTTATAATGATAAAGGATGATGTTAATTTGAAGTGAATTTGATTGAATTTTGAGTTGAACAAAAATCCCCAATTTGCCTCACCTTGGCCGAATATAATAGCCCTTAATGTCTTGGTAATTTTGATTTTATGAACATTGGATGTATATGAAATCATTCGGGATGTTAATACGTTGTCGATTGTGTAATTAATCGGATTAAATTCAAATCGGACAAAATAACCTTCCTTGGCCGAGAGCATTGAAGCATGTAGATGGGTTTGATTTTTCAATTGTGTGTTGGACATATGATAATGAATCAAGCATGATTAATTGGACTAATATGGTGTTTTAGAAATGTTGATTTAGTTGATTGATCATGTAATACACTTTGGTAATTAAATTGGGAAAATTGGATTTTTTGAATTTAATTATTTGGGCCTAATTTTGGAAATTGGATTTAAATGTTGTATTTGGGCCTATTGGCTTGATTTATCAAGTTTGGTTTAGGCCAAATGGATTGGATCCAATTGGGCCCAAAACCTTGACCATAAAGCCCAAATGCGACTTAATGAACCTTTAAAGTTCAATTGGGCCTAATGGGCCAAGATTGATTTATGGGCTTATGGGGTAAATCCCGGATTGGACTTTGGTTATCGGTTTGACCGAGTTGACCAAAAGTCCACGCCTTAAGAAATCAATCAAAAGCCCATTGGACTTTAATTGAATTGACGTTGGACGTTAATCGGTCTTTGAGACGCGTTACGATTAGATTTGGAATTTAAATCGTAAAAGGTTTATTAAATAAAAGTGTAATATTTAATTTGGAATTGAATAGTGAATTAGTATTAAATACATGTTAATTAGATTTAATGATGTAGTTTAATTTAATTCATGAATTCGTACTTTAAGTACTTATTCGCAAAAACGAGTTTGACTCGAACAAAATCAAATCGTTGTTTGAACATTGGATGATCACTTAATTATCAGATTAATTAATTTGATTAGATTGATTGATAGCATGCTTATGTGTGTGAATACGTGGTTGTGTTGAATGAATAATGTATATCGGATGGATATTAGTCGGGTGGGCAATTTTAGAAATTGTTGTAATAAATTCGATTTATTAAATTGGACCTGCGTGTCCAGCCTTATCACCTTCTTTCTCTTTGTTCTCTTCTCACCTATTCCCCTCTATGTATATGAGGTTTCTTTAGAAGTGTAGTGTAACGGGTAGAAGTAGTACAAGTGCTAGCTTGAGTGAGAAAGGGAGAGATTTGATCTAGGATCAATGTGTTAAGTATCCATCCGCATATCATTATTATTTATTTCATACTCGCTTTATTATGTATTTAGAATGCATGTTTAAGGGTGTATGAAGAAGATGAGACCTTAACAAAGATAATTAAATTGGTAGCCAATTTGCACGCGAAAAACCCTCGATTAAATATCAAGCGTTTATTTTCCTTCCATTGAGTGATTCTTACTCAAGATCCGAGATTGGCAGGGGTTGTTGGCCAAGTCAAGCCCTTGTCCGTCAAAGATGTGTTTTAATCACGAGGCTTTGTTCCATATCGGTGTCGTGTCCAAGTTGTGGTTTGTTGGCCAAAGTCAAGACCACTTCTTGTCCATTGACATTGATTACGAAGCTTCCATGTCAATGGGTCCGCGCTTGACTGGGATCACTAGGTTTGTTGTGCCAAAGCCAAGGCCTAGTTGATTCAGAGGGGAAAACGGTTAGGGTATACATTCGATGTATAGGCATATATAAGATATATGTTTGGGACTTGGATGTCCACCTACTGGATCTAGGAGTTGGATGAGATCCAATTGATCTTCGAGATCTACCTAGTTAATTATCATACAATTTGTTGGCCAAAGTCAAGATTGTGTGATATTTAACGGGATCCTAGCCCACTAGGAAACACGGTTTCCCGAGTACTCGACAGAGGGTTAGAGACTCGACGAAAAATAGTGGGAGGCAAGTATTGAATTTGCAACATTCGTTCGAATACTCGCAAAACACGCTCATTCTATATTTTACTCGTCATATTTATTAAAAGTATTAGTTGGACTAATATTTTATGTTGTATTAAATATATATATAGTTGGACTATATACAAACTCAGTCAATATATAGTTGATTTTATAATTGGATTATAGTAATCAATATAATTGAATTAAAATGATAGTTGATTTTATAATTAGATTATAGTAATCAATATTAAAATTATAGTTGATTAAATAATTGGATTATTGTAATCATTATAATAAATAGTACCTTATTAAATTGATTAAATAGTTGGACTATTGAAATCAAGAAAGAATTGAAAAGTTGAATATTTAAAATAATAATCATTGGATTAAATGCTTTAAATGATTTAATTTTCATTTGGAATTAATAATAGGTTAATTTATTTGATAAAATAACTTATTATGACTAAGCCCATTATTAAGCAAATAGTAGAGCATAAAGTCTTTGGAAGATTTATGTGATGATGACTTTAGTGCTTAATTAATATACTTATAATATATCTATCTTTAGATTTAAAAGTATTAAAGTTGCAATTAATTGACTATTCTAGTGGAGAAAAGTCAAAGTTTGCAATTGGGCATGAAGCACAAGGTGCATATCATTTCGATATTCTAAAACCCAAGGCTTGGCCAAAGGTTTGTGAAATATTGGAAAGATAATTGACATATCCCAAAGTGACTAGCATTTGGACATGGAAGACACGAAGGAATTAAAGATAGGGCGAGGCTCTAACTTTAAAAATATTTGTCAAAGTTATGTTTACTACTAGTATTGAAATTGGATTTTAAATACTTAGTGTGGTACATAATAAATATATGTATTGACGTTCAGAATCCGCTGTGAGCTGGATACTGGCTTCAAACCGAGATTTCTCTGCGAATTGGAAACGGGACGAAAGTCGCTGTTTCGACCGTAGATACCTAAGTTTAGGAACTACCCTTTGGGTATGTACTTAAATTAGGAAATGTTATAATGTAACTAGTTTGACTAGAGACATTATCTCTATATCAGTGTTTAATCCGATGCGGAAAACCTTTATATTCTAGAACACTAAAGTGTTTCATTATATAAAGATGATACTGAGATAAATACATTGGATGTAAATAACAGAATTTATATTTTGAATATAATAAAATCTCAAACATATAAAATGACAAATAAATAGCTTAAATTGATTTGATCAATGGAGACTTATTTGTGGCATTGTTGTCTAGGACACAATTAAACAAGACTCGTATATCCACACCTTTTAAGAGTGGGTACTAGGACTGATTTGACTATTCAAATAAGGTCTACGAATCTAGTTTATTAGGTTAAATACCTAAAATACTATTTACTTGGTAATAGTAAAAGGGCCACCGATCTGTTAGCCCTATTCATGGTGAATTAAGTGGGCCCATATCTAGCTAGGCTAGATGTGAACATGAATATTTCGTGACCTTAACGGATGCAGCATCACGTTGTGGTTATGTGTTTCTTTTGAAGAACACAGATTGGAAACTTAGAGTTTCGACACTAGAAGAGGACAAGAGCAAACAGATCGGCTATAGTGTTGTTCCGCCACGGTAATACCGTAATGAAAATACTTAAGCAGTAAGTTTCATATGTATATGAAAGAGTATGGTATTCTTTCAGATGAGGACTCCTCTCGAGACACGTCAGTTTGACGGGTGTGTATCCGAACTAAAACCGAATTTTGTTGGACATGATAAGGTTTATCACGAGTCGCTCTGAGCTACTATTTCCTTCTACAGGATATGTATTAATAGTGCAAAACTTATTTAGAATAAGGTTCCATATAAATCTGTTTGACAGATATCATATAGGATATGAACAGGGAAGAAACGAGGTTTCTCATTCCTGATAATTTGGGTATGCCAGGCATAACGTTTGGATGATACCAAACTAAGGACCCAAATTGGATAAGTGCCAATATAGGTTATCCTAAGGGAAACCTTAAGTATAGTACTTATAAATCTCACATGAGAACAATGTAATTGTTGCTCACCATGCGGTTTTCCTGAGAGGAATACCGATATGCAGTGGTTAGTGGGAGGATGAGGATAGTGATACTCGATGAAAAATCGGAGTGATGACTAGTTCTAGGCACGAAGTCCTTAATGGAACACAAATAGTCCATCTATGATGAAACTATACCATTAATCTTCAAATACAAGAAACTAGTAGATCGGATAGAGTCAGAAAACAACCTAGGGTATGGGTTCTGATCTAACCTCATAAAGATGTCAATCTTATGGAGGTGTACCATCCGACTACGTTATGAGGAAGTGATACGAGGTATCGACTCCCTGTTATGGCAAAGTGCCATGAGTCCGAAATGGATTCCATGTATAACAACTATGTTTGGATACTAGTTGTTGTACCACAAGGCGTTGTGCCTATGGTACATTAAACGTCTTCAAGGAAGACATACATGGAAGGCAACATACCAACGTGCAAACCTAAGGTTTTGACGGAAAGGTATCGTTATCAACATTGTGTTAATAACGGTTCAACCCTTTTACCTGTTGCCATGGTAAATCCATTTTGAAGATGCTTGTTGATAACTGTATATTTCATTTATGAAATATGTCAGTTACAAATCAAAATCGCTTTCCTGAAAAGGAAACCTTTTGGAGGATGTTTACAACATCCTGACGATTTTGTATAACCGACAAACAAGGTTTGCGGGTTATTCGATCCATGTTTGGATCAATGCAAGCATAAGGTTCTTGGAACTGACGTTTTGAAATAATCATATTGGTTTATGATTTGACTCAAAACGAAATAATTCTTGTGTATATAAGGAGGTTAGTGGGAGAGCGCACTGATAGTGAAATTCCCATATAGCAATTGGTGAAAGCTTGGCTTTCATAGATATTCTTTCATAGAAATTCTCCGTAGAATTCTGGGGAGTAACAACCTTTATTCAGGGAATAAAGATCTACTGGGATAGATTTGGAGTTGTTAACACTCTCTGGGAAATTGTACATTTAAAATGTACTTGTATTGGTGTCTCATACGCTTCGAGCATATGGAGTCACAATTGGGTCAATCCAAGTGATAGTCACTGGATTGAACTAAGAACATCTGTTAGTATCTGAGAGAACTAAATCTGTTGTCTTAAACTATGGAGAAGGAGAACTTGAAGTGACTGGGATCACTGCTACAAGTTTCCAAACAATTAAATACTGCGGTACTATAAAGTTTGAATAACGGGACAGTAAGCTGGAAATCTTCCGAGCAAGATAACTGTTGCCGAATAAACAGATAATGCGGATTATTGCTGCAGCTGAGGCAGCAGCATAGAAGCCATTTGGATCAAAAATAAATCTAATTAGATTAGATATAGTTCTGTTAGCACTGAGCTAGGCGTCAGCACAAGCTAAGGAATTAAAGGTCTCATCGACGATCCATATATATACTTCTATATCATCTGATTCGTTCGGATCATACATCGTGGCGATTGATGATGTCGTATAAATCGCGTCAAACGATAATCGAACAAATCCGCTGACGAAAACCTTTTTCTCAGCAATTTGAGCGAACCTTACATAGTTCGAGTGTAGGACACTTGAGTGACTCGCTACGTGCCAAGTGGGAGATTGTTGGATAATAGACCCATAGCGTCACTATTTGCACAGAACATTGTGTTGCTGTAGCAAAATTAACTATGTAACAAGGAATTGCACTCTCATCATTTGTGATTAGATCACCATAGATATATAAATGAAGAGAGGTCCCTATGATTAGTTCCTGGATTGAGATGATATGAGACAGTATCATTCCACGAAGGATTAATCATTAAATATCCCTAGCCGTAGTATTATCGAGACTGGACATCGATAATGCGGAATAGGCTAGTATTGCACTTGTGCGCGTTGTGAGGGCACAACGACATAGTTCTCATATATATAAGTATTGGATACTTATGCAAGTGCGATAGGAGGTCGTGTTTCACCGATGGTACGGGAAACAGCTTCGCTCTGGATAGACCCCTCGGAATCCCATTGGTATTATGACGATGTGTCTATGGGAGGCCGAAATCAAGGTAGGTGTGTATAGTCTTAACCTGAGACTTACATCGCTAATGCTTACGACAATCGATATACTTTAGTTGAGGTCGTCTAGGACTGTAACCGGTTCTGTGTACGCCAATGCCGGGTATATGAGAATCGTAGTGTATTGGATGTGATGTCAAGACGGAAGTGTGTCACTCCAGTCATAATGGAGATGATGTCACGCAGGATACGGTATTAGTGCTCTTAAAGTGATGCGCATCCAATCGTGATATTATGACCAGGTCATGAATATCCGATTATAGAGACTAGTTACCAGACATCCGATATGTGTTTCGGACGGGGCAGACACTTATCCAGCCCCAGCCCTAGCACGTGATTATCCGATACTGGACCGATATGCACAATACATTAGTATACTACGCTTGATACAGATCTTAATATTCTTAAATGGATATGTCCGGAGAATTAGGTAGACTTGGTGCTTTGCTAGGAGTCGACCTTGTCTCGTAAATCGGTAGAACGTAGTACTTGGTACGTACGTGATTCGGATACTCCGACGACCGTATTTACTGCCAGATTATCCGGGGATCTCATGGGTCGCTTCCCGATAATCCACCGATGACGCACAACTCGCACTCTTGAATAATCTGGGATTATACATAAGAGAGAGAAAATTAATCTAGGATTAATAACGGAGATGTTTTATCCGGGATAAAATGTCGTCTAAAGAGAGAGACGAACGATAATTCGGAATTAATCGATGTATTAATATATTCGATATATTAGACGAAATTAGATTTCGACGCGGAATTAAAATCAGATTTTAATTGGGGCAAACGAGTTATTTAGAATTAATTCGTTAGCGACGTAAATAATAATTTCGCCAGGCGCAATTATTTATTTAAATTCGATTGAATTAACGTCGCGACGTAAGCTCGGTATTTCAGAAATATCGAACCCGAACGCGTGAGTGCACGTGGGCCCACTTTCATTTGGAAACGTGTGGGGCCCACATGACACATGTCATTCTAATGCTTTGCATGTAGATTGTGTACATTGCACTCAATGTCATTGCATGGAGTTTGAGTGTTTGACACTCTAAGCCATTGCATGTTATGTGTCATAATTTTATTATTAATTTAATGAAAATTATGGCATAAATATAAATTGATTTTTGGTAAATCATTTTAATAACTTAACACAATTTCTCTCTCACATTTCTCTCTTCTTCTCTCACGCCCAAAACAGAATTTTGGGACTGGTTTTGAACCAGAAAAACGTGACACTAAAGGGAAGCAAGGGTTGGATTTTCATGGTGAAAATTCAAGTGCTAGCACACTACGAGTCTTGCGAAGGTGGTAGGGAGGTTCACCCATGAGGCGGGACTCATCCGATGGAGTTTGGAGCTTCGTTTTGAGACCCGAAACTGCCAAGACAGTGAGCATGGACTGGTTGCAGTGCGTGAGCAAGGCAGTACGTTTTTGGCCTTGATTCGTCTTCAAATCAACATAACCGATCAATGTAAGTATTCCGCTATCTTCATTGGTGTATTCACGCATGTTTTCATGTCTTGATTTGATCTTGGGACCTTAGAAAATTCCAACACAGCCTATTTGCCATAAAATCAATTTTGGCCCATTAGGCCCAATTAAATATTTAAAGGCTCATATGTTATATTTGGACTTAATGGAATGGTTTTAGGCCCAATTTGGATCCAATCCAATTATCTTAAACCAGCTTGGCCCAACCAAGCCCATTAGGCCCAAATACAACAATTTTAGCCCAATTCCAAATTAACCCTAATTAATTAAATTTTAATATTCCAAAAATCATAATTTAATTAATTAAAGTGTATTGCACTAATTAATTATTTAAATTAACATTTCCAAAATATCAATTTAATTAATTAATCATGCATTATTATATTCAACATATGTCCAACATTATTGAAACAAAATCAACTCATTTTCATGCTTTAATGGTCACGGCAATTAGGGATTTTTTCATTAATTTTGATTTCAATCCAATGGTTTTAAAAAAAAAATCACCATGACCTAGGGTTCTACCACATTCGGCCAAGCTAATGATTTTGGGGAAAATTAATCCAATTAATTTTTCATCAAATTGATCATGCATAACTCTAAGTTAACATTATCTAAGCATACTCAAACAAACAATTTGATCAAATCATGCTCAAATCAAAAATATCCAAATTTTAGATTAAGAACCCTAATTTCATTTCATGCCCAAAATAGGCTCTGATACCATTGTTGGGTTCTCTAAGAACTAGCCAAGGATCAATTAAGCATAAAACGTGTGTGAATAAACAAAGCAAGATAGCGGAAAGTACTCAATTTGATCGGCAATGAGGATGTAGGATTTCAAAAATTTGCTCATTTGTGTTGTGCTCTAAGCTCCTCCTTTTATTGTATGTTGAGCTCCAAGATTTGGTGAATGAATTCCAAACACATTGGGGTAGTTTCCCTATCACCTTATATGACTCTTTGATGTGCTAGCAATGGCGATTTTTGCAAAAAAAAATCCCCTTTTTCTTCTTACAACTCTCGGCAATGTGAGAAGCAAGAGAGGGAGATAGGTTTCGATTTTTCAAGGGAAAAAGAGAGAGTGAAAAGTGTTAAGTTAAATGATTTCCAAAAAATCAAAACATATACCAAATCCAAGATTTGGTAAAAGTCTTTCACCTTTTCACAATGGAGTGTTTTACAAGCCATCACCTAAATACCAAATTCCATCACCATAAAGGTAAGTAAAGTGACAAGTGATGTGACTTGTGGTGGGCCCCACTTGATTCAAAATTCGAGTGGGCCCGCAAACACATTCGGGGCTCGGGTTCATTAATTCCGAATTAATGAATTTTCCGTTGTGACTTAATTAAATCAAATTTAATTAAATAATTATGCCTAGCAAAATTACTATTAAAGTCGCTCGCGAATTTATTCTAAATTAATTCGTATGCCCGAATTAAAATCCAATTTTAATTCCGTTATGAAATCTAATTTCATATAATATATCGAATATATTATTTAATCGATTAATTTCGAATTAATCATTCTCTCTCTCTTATAGAATTTTATCCCAGAAAAAATCTTACCGTATTAATCCCAGATTAATTTTCTCTCTCTACTAATAAATCCCAGATTAATTATGTTCGAGTCATACGTCATCGGTGAATCTTCGGGAAGGGACCCATGAGATCCCTGGATATGTTGGCAGTAAATCCAGTTATCGGACTATCCGAATACGTGTGTAAACCGTACCACGTTTTTACCGATTTACAAGACATGGTTGGCCTCTAGCAGAGCACCGTGCCTACCCAATTCTCCAGAAATATTCTTTTAAGGAATATGTTATCTATGTCAAGCGTAGTATATGTAGTATTGCGTATTACGATCCAGTATCGATATCACATGCTAGGCCTAGGGCTGGAATTGTGTCTCCCCCGTACGAAGCATATATCAGATCTCTGGTAACTAGTCTTTATAATCGGATAATCATGACCTAATCATATTATCCCGATGACTGCAGTACTAAAGAGTACTTGTTTCGTATCCTGTGTGATCATCATCTCCATATGACTGGAGTGATACTTCCATCTTGACATCACACCCAATACACTACGATTCTCAGTATACCCAAAAAAGGCGTACACAGAACCTGTTAAAGCCCCGAACGACCAAAACCAAAGTATACTGATTGTCACAAGTATTAGCGATGCAAGTCTCAGATTAAGACCAAATACACCTACCCTGATTCGGATTCCCATAGACACATAGTTATACTACCAATGGGATTCCGAGGGGTCTATCCAGAGCGAAGCTGTTTCCATACCATCGGTAAACAGAACCTCCTATTACACTTGCATGAGTATCCAATACCGAAATATATGAGAACTATGTCGTTACGCTTCTATAACAAGCACAAGTGTAATACTAGTCTATTCCGCATTATCGATGTCCAATCTCGATAATACTACGACTAGGGATATTTAATGATTAAACCTTACGTGGATTAATATTGTCTCATATCTTATTAATCTGGTACTAATCATATGGACTTTTATCATTTATATATCCATGTAATCTAATTACAAATGATAAAAGAGCAATTTCATTTGTCACATAGTTTATTTGTACAACAACACCATGTTCTGTACAAATCGTGATGTTATGGGTCATAATTGTCCAACAATCTCAATACACACAGGACACCCTGAGGATCTATCTACACCCAACGAACAAGCGGAGGTCTGATCTTAATAGATCGGTGACGTGACTGCCATCTAAGTGTAGAAGATGTCTCATGTGCCCACAGTGGCATCTCAAGTCGAAGAATCACAAATGCTACTCAACCCGAGAAGATTCTTATTGACGTTGGTAAACCATCTATTAAGAATCTTCGGTGTGTCATTCAGTGTTTATCTGCTATATACACCTACACGTCTATACTAGTCTCTAAGACTTATGGTTCATTGAGAAACCATTGGAATCATATATTCCAGTGTACGACATGTACTGTCTCAACGGGTTTAATTTACTGACAAAGTAGTGTAAACCTTGACCAGGAACGGTCTAAGAATGATAACATCATGATACAACTCAATGTCAGTTACGACGCTTTTATAATAGTTTCATGACTAATCATCCAAAGGTCAACTACGTCTTTACCATATTAAAAGATATATTATATTATAGAAACTGCTCATTCCATTCATAATAAAATGTTTTACATAAGTATTTTCAAGGAAATACAAACGGGAATTGGCGCTCTGAGCACCAACCCTAACACGGTCTTTGTCTGTTACTGGTGAAAAGGGACTGAGGTAGCCAAGGTTCACCCATGTAGCGTAGGAGAGAAAGATTTTGTGTACCCCACATTGGTGCATAAAATAAGCCATACCTATGAGAGAAATAGACTTACCACGAGTGTAGGAGGAATAAGGTCGGAAGGATATATGTTGTTTTGATAACCAAATGCATCTCATGCATACACGCATCATGCTAACCTCTTTGTCTTAAAATCCATCATAGATATCTGTTGGGTTAGAGAAGAAGAAAGACTTGTCAAGAAGAGGCTAGCAAGCATGAGTGCATCAGACTGTGAAGGTTCCCGTATGGATAAATTGGAGACCAACATGACCAAAATTACCGAGAAACTACAAGCTTTGGCTAACGCCATGGCCAGTATGACAGTACCCGCACAGTGGAAACAGAAAACAATGAGAATGGAAGGTGTTAGGAGCCCCCGAATAAGGTAAGTGAAAAAATCCATGTTTTTGATGATGACATGGCTGAGTATGCCGCAAGAAGGATAGCCGGGTCTCAGGCAGAGCTACAGAACCTCAGAGAACAAGTAAAGTCCGTTACCCGCAAGATGAAGGGAAAACATGAAGATCTGTTAGACTATGATGCGATGACTTTCGAAGAACAACTGCTTCCCTAGTTTAAGATGTCTGACATAGCCACGGAAACAGAGATCATAGGGTCCATCTCCGACAATATGTTTCAGTGATGAGTTCAGTGGGTTTGTCAAAATGCCAGGTGCATAAGATGTTTGGGATGTCACTGGAAGGGGCGCCCGTAGTATGATATCACGGCCTGGAGAGAAAGGTCAGAGATGACTGGAGGGCATTAGCAGAGGCCTTTCTAAACCAATATATCACAGACCTGGAGATTGACTTGTCACTCTATGACCTGGAAAACACCAAACAGAAGCCAGAAGATACCTTCAAAGATTATATGGATCGCTGGAGAGGCTAGCTCTTGAAGATGCAGACACGACCCTCGGAGAAGGACCAGATTAAGATGATCATTAAGGGCACCAAGCCCTCCATTTATAACAAGCTGAGAAGGATGACCTCTATGATTAACGACTTTTGACAGTTAAGAGAAACTGTCATAGATATCGAGGAAGAAGAACCGAGAACAGAAAGTTTTATAGCCAGAATATAAAGACCATTGAGGGGCCTTCAGTTAAGAGAAACTTTCGATAGTTAACAAAGGTTAGGGAATGAGTCAAGAAAGAGATAGAAGTAGACCCTGAAAAGATCAAGGCAATTACCAAGCCAACCCATCTTCAAGCTATGGAGGAAGGACCATCCTGTGGAGTGGAATAGACAATGTCAAGAAGCTTTTGTTAAAATCAAAGAATACTTGGTTAAACCGCCCGTCTTGAGACCTCCAAGGCCGAGTAAACCATTGGTGTTGTATTTGGCCATAGAACCCGAAGCGCTGGGGGCGATGAGGGTACAGGCAGATGAGACAGGGGTGGAACATGTAGTCCACTACCTCAGTAAGAATATGCTTATGTATGAAGCCTGCTATCAAGAGGTGAAAAAAAAGAATAAAAAAGAGAAAAAAAGGAAAGGAAGTTAGAGCTTTTCTCGGGAAAATCCAGTATATCAGTCGATTCATTGCCAAGCTAACATCAGTATGTGAGCCCATCTCCAAGCTATTGAGGAATGACCAGTCTGTAGAGTGGAATAGTCAATGTCAAGAAGCTTTTGACAAAATCAAAGAATACTTGGATAAACCGCCCGTCTTGAAACCCCCAAGGCCGGGCAAGCCCTTGGGGTTGTATTTGGCCATAGAACCCGAAGCGCTGGGGGCGATGATGGTACAAGCAGTGTTACTAGTGGGATTAGAGATACAATCAATGTGGGTACTAGCAGAGGCAGAATTGCCTGAGCAGGAATGGGCTTTGCAGAGGTTCGAACAACTAGCATTACTGGATGAGAAAGGGATAAAGACCTTGTACCACATGCATCTATACTATGAAAGGTTGGCCAGGGCGTTCAACAAGAAGGTGCTTCCCACCAAGATCAAAGAAGGTGATCTAGTGCCCAAGCATCCACTGATAATATACCCGAGAGGAAAGTTCAGGCCTAATTAGGAAGGGCCCTACCTAGTTAAGAAGGTGATGGGGAATGAGGCAATGAGACTGTCAGATTTGGAAGGGAATGAGTTCACTGAGCCCATCAATGTGGAAAGGCTGAAACAATACTTTGCATAAAAAAGAAAAAAAAAAAAAAAGAAAGGCTCGTTGGGTTGAAAATCCTTAAAGGACAGCCCAAGCAAAAAAAGAGCATGAGTGAGCAAGAAAAAATGGCTAATTGTAAAATCTGTGAGGAACATTTAGCGACAGAGGTACCATTGCAATGCAATTTATGTCCTACATATGTACTAAGAAGTAATGCAAACACCTTTATTGAAACAAATGTTCAAGATGTTCAGAGATTGCATAAATCCCAGCTAACCAGGAAAAATTAGAGTCAAATAATTACAAATCACGTCTTTTGCTTCTTAGATGCTGAACCAAGGTCAGGAGATCTAGGAGAAGAACTTCAAGAATGGAGAGGAGTAGAGCAGCCTCAGGAATGAGGACAAAGAACTCCAGGAATGGAGAGGATTAGAACAGCCTCGAGAATTAGGATGAGCAAAGAGCCTCGAGAATGAGGAAAGATCTAAAAAAAAAATAGAGAGAAAAAAACAGAGAGATATTTTTTCAGCTCGCTGAGTTGAAAACCTGAAAAGGCGACTCAAGCAAGATAGATCAGTCCGCTAAGTTGAAAATCCGAAAGGACAGCTTAGGCAAAAGATAGAAAGGACTTGTGACTCAATGGACGAAGCAAAAGGCAGTACATTTTCCGCATCCTCAAGACAGCAAAGGAAAGCTTCTGGAATCAGAAGACATGATTTTCAGTATCCGAGAAGGGTAGTAAGAGAAAAATACAATCCGAGAATGGCAGCAGACTCCTCAGGGAGGGGGCATATTTCAAAATCTGGGAATCATAAGACATGATCCCAAAAGGATGAGGCCGCTTTCACAAAGGCGTAATCCACCTTGACCCAGTGCAGGTAGCGATGAGCAGAAAGCTGAGCCAGGTCTGGGGGCGACCAGTCTACCACCCAGCAAATAAGGGACACGAAGGGACCTTGAGCCATGAAACCAAAGAGAACTGAGCAATTACCGGAATAGAATTGACATGAGGAAACTGTAAGCATGCCAAAGGGCGACCAAAGACTTCTATAGCCTAAGGGCACCAAAATGTGCAATGAAGGCCTAACCAAGGACAACATCAAGCCAAATAGGACAAAGAAAACCCATCGCAATAGGGAATGCATCCATGCATACACGTCGCAAACACACAATTTTTATTTTGCACGCTTTAAAGAAAAACGGCGAGGCCGAGCAGATCCAAGAACGGAGAAGAACCTCGGGAATGAGTATAAGCAAATCTGAGAATGGAGAGGAATATAGGAACCTCAGGAATAAATCCTAGGGTCGAGGCCCACATTATCAACAGTCCTGGGAATGAATCCCAAGGTCGAGGCCCACATTATTGACAGTTGAGGAATGAATCCTAGGGGGCGAGGCCCACATTATCAACAGTTTGGGAACGAATCCCAGAAGTCGAAGCACCTCATCATCAAGGAAAAAACTCCCCAATGGATCGAAAAGTCACACAGATGGGCAAAAACGCCATCACTCAGCACGGTTCGGGAATGAAGCTCAGGGGTCGAAGTACCTCACCGTCAATTTGGGAATGAAGCCCAGAGATCGAAGCAACTCACTCCCAGGATGATTCGGGAATGAATCCCAAGGGTTGAAGCACCTCGCCATCAACTCAACTCAGTTCGAGAATGAATCCCAAAAAAGCAGTGAAACAACAAGTAAGTCAGGCACGGCCGACGAACTAGGTAAGTAAAAATATATGCATGACTTTGATAGGGTTGTCACTGTCACACACTGCATAAGCCCCATCAAAGTGGGGGCGACTGTAGACATTACATTTTTACATCAGCCCGATGATGAGTCTCGTATGGAGGCACTACACGAAAAGTTGTGGAAGTTGTAAAAAATGGATGTCGGAAGGAAATAAAACCTCCAAAATTAGCACATCATCAGATTCGGACTCACAAGCCAGCCTCGGATTCGCTCAGCCGCTGTTTCAAACCTTAGCCTCAGACATGCCCCAAACACTTGCAACTGGCTCATTACCCTGCAACCCACACAATCGGCCCAATACCCCTTGCAATCCATCCACACGCCCAAGCCCATGCAACCCACCATACACACGCCTTAGGCCTATGAACCCATGCACACGCCCAAATCTTCCCAAATAGATAAAATCCCATGCAATTCACATGTGTAAATCCTCATCAACACTTTCCAATTTAACAAGATTTGAAATTCCATCCTCACTAATTTAAAAGGATTTGAGTTATCCATCACCAAATTTATGAGATTGTATTCCCAAAATAATTTGAGAATATATCTCATAAATCAATGTGATTTATTTCCCTATTAGGATATCTTTCAAGAGATTATAAATTAGCGACCAAATCATCACAAGAGAGAGGCTTGGACGTGATCATCATAAAAAACCCAAGGACTCTCTCTTCTTTTTCTCTTGGGCGTGAACAACATCATAGGATCACCGGACAAACACCAAAACACTAGCATCACCGAACAACCAAGAAACACCAAACAACCAAAACCACAAGCCAACAACCGAAACACAAAATAGCCAACAACAGAAACACAAAACGGCTAACAATCGAAACACAAACAGCCACAAAGAAAACCGAAAACAGAAACATAAACAGCCACAACCAAAACCAGCAAAAGACCGAAAGAAACAGCCCCAAAATCACCAAAAAACAATCGTAAAAACAACCAGAAAAATAGTGCCAAATCACCGAAAACCAACCAGCAAAAACAGTGACCAAAACCGAGAAAATAGTGAGCCAAAAGCTGTAACCAAAACTGAGAAAATAGTGAGCCAAAAATAGCCCCAAAACTGTGAAACAGCAAACACGACAGCAGCCAAAACAACCAAAAACAGCAGCCAGAAAATAGAGAAACATAAAACCAATGAAACAGCAAGCCGAAATAGTGAAACAACAAACAGAAAGTAGAAAAACAGCGAACCAGCTTCAATCCTTCCGGCGACGGCCTAATGCACTTCCGGAAAGCAACTTACAAGGTAAGACCTGAGGGCACCCTTTACCATATTTATTTATAGTTCTGGACGCTGCATGTCTGGCTAGACGTGAAATACGTCCAGCCGGGTATGCAAAGTCCTACATCAAAGACGACCAAATTTATGGTCACATTCTTTTATTTCTTCGACATTTTGTTATTTTTTTTTATCTATTTAGTGCTATCCTTTTTTATTTGTTTATTCACTTTCATCGTTATTTTATTATTTCATATTTATTTTGTTATTTATCTTTTCATCATTATTTCATTATTTTGCCTTTTATTTTATTTATTCATGTAAGTGATTATCCGCATATGCATGGTTATATTTTTTATGTCCGTTTACATTGCATTGATGATAATGCAGTTATTATCCCTTGCGATATATCGGATGGAAACCTAGACGTAAATTCCATAGCCGAATTCGAATGGACGGTAGTGCGGTCTGTACTTGGGATACAACTTCACGTACCACTCGGGAAATATTCATATATGTGTGATTAACCCTCTTTTTTCCTATTGATTTTGGACGCTTTTCCTGCTTTTGATTATTTATTATGATTTTTGTTATTGCATCTCATATTTCTTAATTTAATATGCTTTTGGAATCGTGTTATTATGATTATTATTTGCTTGGGTATGTTATTGCATTTTTATTCGCTTTTATGTATGAGTTGCATTAATACTTGGCAATATCATTGTGTAAACCCGTCCATTATACTGGCATAAGTAAGGTACCATTCCGAACCCAACGATTTGAGGTCTTCCCTTGCGAGGGGTGAGTGCGGCTTTAAATCGTTTCCTAGTTCACACTGGGTGGCGACTCCTTTGTTCTCTGGTTTAGTCCCCCGCGGGCTACTCCGTACTTTCTACAGGCTGCGAGCCCAACAGTGTCGTGGTCGCCGAGCATCATAGGCATAGCGGTAAACTCCGCTTCGCTCCTACAGTAGGTTTACTTGACATTTTACTCTTGCTCAGGCTTGCTATATTTCTCTTACTCCTTTAAGTTCTGGCATTTTTCCTTATTATCTCATCATGTATCACTACCTCTTACTATCTCTGGTCGCTTTAAACATCAGTAGATCACCTTTTCACTTATATCATAGATTTCTCTTCTTACTCCCTTGAGTGAATATTATCAAAACTTACTATCTGGTCTCATAACTTGCCTGTACTTCTGGTAATAAGTAAGAATAACTATAGAATAATTCTCAACTTGGATATAGAGTATAGTTGTTTTCATAAGGAAAAAAATATTTGAATAGCTTGGGAAAGATTACTAACCTGTCAATGAAGTTGAGGACGTACTCGAGGATCAGATACTAGAGAGGAGGTGCCTCGCATACGGGCATCCCAGACATACCACATATAAGAAACCCCAACATTCTATCCATTGCAGTCACTGACTCCCTAGATCATACTCTGATACCATCTTTGTAACATCCCCAATCCGGAAGATGTTACCGGTTGGGAATAGGCCATATTATCTCATTGAGCCTCAACCAATCTAACTGATCAAAACTGTCATACTCATCCGAAACAAAAGTTCATACAAAAGGGTCAAATGCCCAACTCAATACTCATAGAAATACATCTCAAGTTTCCATACAATGAACTCAAAAATACATTACACTACAAATCTAATGTTTGACACGCTTAAAGACTGATACTGTGCAATGTATATCATGCAACTTTTACTCGACTCTGACTATGCTGCCTTCTGGACACAACCTGGTGGACTAAACACCCAAGTGACTGCCACCAGTATCAATCCTCTCGAACTCGTCCTTCAGACTTACCTGTAAAACAAAATATTGGGAGTGGGGGGTTAGGTCGTTTGAACAACCTAGTGAGTGGACAGTTTAAAAAAAATGAAACTGATATACTTTATAAAATCCATGGTTCCAAAACCAAAATCATCACAGGAATCATTTTTTCCTGCTAATAAAACATTTTATAGAATTCTCTAAGTCGCGAGTTCTCTTGAGACCAAAAGTCCTAGGAATTTATAAAATAAAAATCTGGATTTCCTGTCTGAAAAACCTTTGTGAAAATCTTTCACAAAATCATATGTAAAATCAATTGTCAATCTATACAATAATCTCGTGGTCTTGGGGCGTTGTACGCACAGTCACCCAAGCCATTAAGCCAGAAAATAGTGCTACTATCAGTGCCACCAACCTGTCTCTGAAAAATCCGGGTCTAATGGCCTTGTACTCACAGTCCCCCTAGCCCAATACCCAGGATCTAGAGGCATCTGTCATCTCTAGTCCTGTATCCCATGTGCACACGTCTATATCCAGTATCAATACCGATACCCATCAATACCATAACCGTCAATTCCATATCCGTATCAAGTTACATATGAGGTAGGTTTTTCCCTCATGCCTCCAAAATCATAAATCCATATCTTTGAAATCATTTTCATCATCAAAGCGTCTATCTGAAACCAAGCTTTATCAAAAGCTTAAATCATATATCTCATTAACATGAAATCATCATTTTAAATAAAACCAATAAATCAGTGATCTGCAAAAATCATATCAGAAATCACAATTAAAAACTTTAAAATAATTACTCCCAGATAAGAGAAAAATATCCACTCACAGTGCTATGGAAATTCTGGTACAGTATGCGGTGTAGGTAATCTCCAAGTATCCGGTTGATGATCTAAAGCCAAAGAAATCGTTAGTTATCCTTGCAGTAAATGTATATACAATCAATGGTTGATGTTATGCTTATGATATGACTTATCATGTGTCTACTCATCTATACAAAGCCCTTAGAGTGCCCCCAAACATTTTAGGATAAAACTGGAACGATTGAAAATATTTCCTGGAAATGTGCCTCTCGTCGCGATGCTACTCATCCGGCGTCACGACGCACCCAGCCTAGTACAAATCCAGAATCTATTTCCCCTTCCAGCACGCGTCGCGATACCGGGGTGTTTGGCGTCGCGACGCGTCGCCGTTTCCAGGATATAAATTGCAATCTCATTTCATACACCATTTCCTCAACATCACACAAGCTACAACCATAACAAATACATTACATATCATCAATTTCACTCTTAAACACTATCTCATTTATAAACCCCAACTCAAATTCATACTTAGGGATTTCACAAATTGGGGGTTTTTCAAATTACTAATTTTCAATCACAACAATCATTAAAAACAACATCAAGCACACCCAATCAACACACCATCAAATCATCAAAAATCATTATATCAAGGATTTGGGTCAAGCTCAACTCACCTTGATTTCATTTTTTTCTTCACTAGCATAACCTTCTAAGCTCCCTTTTCTCTTTTCCAAGCTTGCATGTGATGACTGAAGCTTGGATTACAAGATTTTGGTTGAAGAAATGAAGAAAATTCTGGATTTCCCCTTCTCCCTCACGTCTCTTCATCTTACAAATATGAAGGGTGAAATGGTAATGTTCCCTTTATATACTAGGGGTAGATGGTAAAATGGAGTAAATGAAGAAAATGTTAAAAACTTTAAGAATTTCCCAAATCAGTCCTTAGGCATAGTCATCCAAATCTGATTTGCATTTTCGGTCTGTTTTAACTTCGAATTTGAAGAAATGTTCAACATGAAAGTTGTATATCTCGGTCTTATCTTTCTAAAGATATAAAATCAATAAAGATTACATATCGTATGAGAAAGTTACTGTCCGAATACTAAAGGTTGTCCGCATTGAACCTTAAAATGAATTTCTTAACAGTACTACAAGGAATTTGTCGAATAAGCTTAAAGTAATTTCATGAGCCTAGTACACACCTTCATATGATCAAATAATAGGTATTATTCCATTCCTAACTTTGTATTCATCGGGCTACCGGGGTGTTACAATTATTCTCCTTAATTTAGCACATTTGTAAAATAATAATTAAATTTATATTTTATATATTTTTATTGTGATTTTTATTTCTTATGTATGTGAAATAATACTTTGGATGCATAACTAAAAAAATGGACCTGACATTTAGATCTTGAAGGCCCGAAACTTAAAATGGCGTTCTAATAGTGTACAATTTCGGAAATTCCAAATATACTCAATTTTTTATATTTTGGCCATAATCTTTTACTCTGATATCAGATTGAGATGATACCAGTTCCAGATGAAAGATGATTCAAATATCTACAACTTTGTTGTTTATAAGATTTTCTAATTCTGAAGTTTTCATGGCCGAAATTTATGAAAATTCCAAAGTGTGTTATATGTAATTAAAAAAAAGATAAACAAAAACAAAAAAAAAATCGAGAGAAAATGTGGGAAATTACATTTCACTTTTCGGTGGATTGTCAATTCCCACAAAATATGCTAATTTGCAAATTGTTTTTACAATTTACAAATTGCATGGATGGTGTTGAGCCCTCTATTATAAATAGAGGTGCTCGGCACCTTAGGAAATCAGTTTGGGAGTTCATAGTTTCCCTGAAAAAAAATTTGAATTCCAGTCCTTGTGTGTTTTAATTTTTTTCAAGATTTCTTGTAATTTCTTTTTCTTTCAATAATGAAATTCTGTGTTTTTTTTTTTATTTACATCATTAGTAACTAATTTCATCATGCTGGGGAAAAGGTGAAGCTCTTAATATGAAAATATAGAATAATCTTATTTATATTATAAAATATAAATGGTAATTTAATATTAATTTAAATCTAAATTAATTATTGAAAAACTTTGGTACCGCCTATATGGCTGGATTTCTTTATTTGGCATAACTAAGTACCTAATTGGACTTGTTATAAACAAATATTATCATCGCATTCATGACTGATTTTTTTTTGGCATAATTAATTCCTGGAATAAATTAACTGGATAATAATGACAATTTATATATTATAAAGTAAGATTTCTAAATTTGAAATATTAAAAGTGGATCCCCTAGCCCCAGTATTTTATTTTATTATTGCAGTCCAATTTAAAAATTGTCAACCACTTCAAATAATTCAGTCTTTTTATTTTCGCTCAAATTATTATTTTATTTTACTAAATCTATTTCATGTGGATCGACCCCGGACTTACAGGGTTATTTTATTACTTCGACACTCTTATACTTGGGAGTAAAGAACCACTTTATGAGTGTGTCAAGTTTTTGAAAATGTTGCTGGGGAATATAATTTAGTACATAAGATAATAATTTAACATCCTTACATTTTTTTTCTTTTCTTGTCTTTTAATATATTTTTTTTTAATTTTGTATTTTTTTGTTGTATTTTATGCATCTCATTTTTTTCTTCTTTGTAATTATGTAGATCCAAGATATCTTGATTGATCCTAAATGAATCCTGAACCCAGACACCCCACATACAGACAAACCATGTACTTGATTCTTCAAGGTTACATGAGACATAAAATTCAATTAAAATGGAGCCTGTATTTTGCCAAAGAATTTCTTGAACCATCTTCATCTAAAGATTCCTCCAAAAAGTTTTGTGAGAACCTAATTCGAGAAATTGAGACAGCTGAACGAGAATTTCAATTAAGATCTGAATTGATAAGAATCAGATGACGTTTTTAGATCTAATCACTGTATTTGTATTTTTTCTCTCTTCTTTCTTTTCTTTTGTCATTTATTTTTACTTGTTTATTATTTTTTCTTTTTGTAAGTATTGCATTTTCATATTTAAATTTTAACATATAGTTTGCATTTAAGTTGCATGAGACATTGGTCTCGATCCTCTAGCGGTAGATTAAATAGAGAGTCTTCATCACCTTCATTGTCAGTCAAAATGGCCGAGAACCGAAATGAAAACCCACCTAGCCAAGATGAAAATCCAGTTGATCAGCTAGAACGTGAGTCTCATCATGGCGATCTTAATCATCTTAGGACACTAAGAGAATTCATGAATACCACTAGGACATGATCACCATATTTCATTATTTTCCCCCAGATGCATCACGTTTTAATTTTAAACCATGTGTCATCCAACTTTTACCCACATTCCGCGATCGAAAAATCCTTATCAGCACTTGAGGGAATTCGAAGAGGTATGTAATACTTGGACATACCAAAATTACAGCATGAATATAATGCGATTCAAGTTTTTTCCTTTTTCTTTAAAGGATAAAGGTAAAATTTAATTGCAGAACCTTAGGTCATGATCCATCAGAACATAGGATGATTTGCAAGAGCAATTTCTGAAAAAATTATTTCCCTCTCATAGGACAAACTCCTTTAAGAGAAGAATCACAACTTTCACACAAGAGTCAATGGAAACACTTTACCAATATTGGGAGAGATTTAAAGAGATGTTGAATGTTTGTCCACATCACGGGTTTGAAACATGGAGGCTAGTTTCCTACTTCTACGAAACCATGGAGGCTGGTTTCCTACTTCTACTTTAATACCCCAAAGTAGACAAGTAGTGGAAATGATGTGTAATGGTGAGTTTAGGAATAAAAGTCCCTAAGATGCACTAGATTACCTAGAACGCATAGCAGAGAATGCACAACATTGGGACACTGTTGGCACTTATAAGTCTTCTGTAAAACCATAGTCATTTGGTAGAGGCATGTTTACCCTTAGGGAAGACCATGACCTGTCTGCTAAATATGCATATCTAGCTAAAAAATTTGGGCGTTATAAATGAGGAAGAGTGATTATGTAAAGTCAATTCAAGAAGTCACATGTCATATATGTAATTCAAATGAACATATCACACAAGTTTGCCAACCTTGCCAGCCCTGCAAGAATATTTTCACGACCAAGTCAGTTCCATAAACACCTTCAAGAGACCAAATCCAAACACATACTCCTAAACTTACAATTCTGGTTGGAGAAACCATCCAAATTTCAATTGGAGGAATGATAACCAAGCACAACCATCACAACAACTTTCCCAGGTACACCAGAATTTCTAAAATTCTCAAAACTATGAACCATATGTCTCACCACCTAGGAAAACCCTGGAGGATACCTTGCATGCATTCATTAAGAAATAGGAAGCCATCAATAACCAAAATGTACAAACATTGATTGATCTGAAAGATACTTTCTCCAAAATCATATATAAATTGATCATTAATGGGAAATGAAAGTTTCCTACACAACCTCGGCCAAACCTCAAGAGTCATCAAAACCCTCATGAGGGTAGTTCTGGTAGTCAACGTGTAGACCAAGTCAAATATGTTATTACTCTTCACAGTGGTAAAGACCATCCAAAGACCCATCCTTGAACCTCGTGAATATTCAGCTTCTGAGGGTAAGGAATGAGTTGATGAATTGATAATAATAATAATAATAATAATAATAATAATAATAATATAATAATAATAATAATAATAATAATAATAATAATAATAATAATAATAATAATATAATAATAATAATAATAATAATAATAAGGAATGAGTTGATGAATTGATAATAATAATTTTTCACATGCACCTCCATTTCCACAAGTATTTAAAATAAAGAAATTGAACAATTCCCTAAAGATATATGAAATATTCAAATAGGTGAAGGTCAATATTCCTTTGTTAGAAGAAGACATCAACCATCTTATGCCAAATTTCTGAAAGATTTGTGCATCGTTAAAAGAAGACATCAGGTAAGAAAGAAAGCTTTTCTAGCTAAATAGATATGTTCCATTCTCTAAACCAATAATGCATTAAAATACAAAGACCATAGTTGTCCAACTATTTCATGTATTATTGGAAATCACAAAATTGAACATGCATTGCTTGATCTTGGAGCCAGTGTCAATTTGCTTTCATTATCGGTTTACCAACAACTTAATATTGGCGAGTTAAAACCAACATCAACTACTCTTTTAATTGCTGATAGATTGGTCAAGGTATCGAAAGGAATTGTGGAAGACATGTTATTATAAGTCGATAAATTCATATATCATGTGGATTTTATTGTCTTAGAAACACAACATGTACCAGACAGTTATAAGTCAACTCATGTTATATTTGGTCGTCCATTTTTAGCAACAGCTAATGCTTTAATTAATTGTAGGAATGGAATCATGAATTTTTCCTTTGATATATGATGTTGGAGCTTAATATTTTTAACATGTGCAAACAACCATATGATGAGGACAGTGAAAACGAGAGCATGGAACTAATTAAACCAATTTTGGAGGAACATATTCAGAGGAGTCTATCTGACCCTATGGAAATTTGTACAACTAATTTTCTTGAATCAAGTAAACAATTAGATTCAGATATTTCTAATGATTTTTCTTTACTTGATTCTGCACATGTACTAGAACACGATAGAGAGAAATAAAATTTGGAGGAACTATGAACACTGGAAGAAGAAAAACATGAGGAAGCAACCAAATTGGAATTAAAGATTTTTCTAGAATGATTGAAGTATGTATTTCTTGGAGATGAACAAACTTACCCTATGGTAATTTCTTCTTCCCTCACAAGCGATTAAGAAGGTGAGTTGCTAAATATGTTGAGAGAACAAAAACTGGCAAATGGTTGGACTTGAAAAGACATACAAGGCATTAATCATTTAATCTGCACACACAGAATACATTTAGAAAATAATACTAGAACATATCGTCAACCCCAAAGAAGATTAAACCCTCACATGAAAGAAGTGGTAACAGAAGTTCTTAAATTTCTTGATATAGGCATTATCTACCTTATCTCCGACAGTAAGTGGGTAAGTCCAACACAAGTTGTGCCTAAAAAGCTTGGAATAACTATCGTAAAAATGATAAAGAAGATTCAATTCCAACTCGAATCTCATCTAGTTGGCGTATGTGCATTGATTATAGAAAACTAAATGACGCCACTAGAAAATATCATTTTCCTTTACCATTTCTTGAACAAATTTTAGAAAGAGTAACAGGACATCCCTAATATTGCTTTGTTGATGGTTACTCAAGTTATTATCAAATTCTCATTGCTTTAGAAGACCAGGAAAAGACCATATTCACATGTCCCTTTGGAACTTTGCATTTAGGAAAATGTCTTTTGACTTTGTAATGTATCGGCAACATTCCAACGATGTATGTTAAGCATATTTAGTGACATGGTTGAAAATTATTTAGAATTCCTTACGGATGATATAACTATTTTTGGTAACTCATTTGATAATTGCTTGAATAATTTGGAAAATATTTTGAAAAGATGTGAAGAAAAATGACTTCTGTTAAATTGGGAAAAATGCCATTTCATTACTAATTCAGGAATTGTTTTAGGTCACGTTATGTTATCTAAAAGTATTGAGATTGACAAGGTAAAAATAGAGGTAATCTCTAAATTGCCACCACCAAAAACAGTCAGGAAAATTCGTTCTTTCTTAGGACATGTAGGATTTTATAAGGGTTCATTAAAAACTTTAGTACTATATCCAGACCATTGTGTAACATCCTATTAAAAGATACAACATTTGAATGGACAGAAGAATGTCAAAATTCATTTGAAAAGATTATCAGTCTTTTAACTTATGCTCCTATCATGCAATCCTCTGATTGGTTTTTGCCTTTAAAGCTAATGTGTGATGCCAGTGATTATGCAGTTGGTGCAGTGTTAGGACAGAGAAATGAAAGTAAGCCGTATGTAATTTATTACGCAAGTAGAACGTTAAATAGTGCACAAATGAATTACACTACCACTGAAAAATAATTACTTGCTGTAATATTTGTAATGGATAAATTTCGATCATATTTAATTGGTTCATCAACTGTTGTTTATTCTGATCATGTTGTTGTTAGATATCTGATGTCTAAACAGGATGCA
Source organism: Zanthoxylum bungeanum (assembly GCA_019454045.1). NCBI lineage: Eukaryota > Viridiplantae > Streptophyta > Magnoliopsida > Sapindales > Rutaceae > Zanthoxylum > Zanthoxylum bungeanum. The sequence goes on from SKCR01034748.1 coordinate 142,609, forward strand.
AAGCCCAGATTACTACGGTGGATTTTGTTGCTGCAAGAATTTAATCTCACAATCAATGACAAGAAAAGAGCAAAGAATGTAGTTGCAGAATATTTATCGAGACTCACAAATGAGTCATCAATTGACACAACTCCTATCAATAATTTTTTCCTGATGATTTTTTATTTTATGTAAATACAATGCTTTGGTATGCTAATATAGTCAAATTTCTTACAACAGGAAAAATACCTCCAGACTGGAGCCATCAAGGCAATAAGAAATTTTTTACCGAAGTCAAAAGATTCTATTAGGATGATCCATATATGTTCAAGTATTGCCTTGATCAAATTTTCCGATGATGCATATCGGACAATAAGATAAGTGATGTTATTCAGTTTTATCATTCAGAAGCATGCGGAGGTCAATTCTCGTCTAAAAAAAATCGCAGCGAAAATCTTACAGTGTGGATGCCCACCTTATTTAAAGATACACATGCTTTCTGCAAAACTTGTGAAAATTGTCAAAAGTTGGGGTCCATTTCAAAAAGAAACGCGATGCCCTTAAATCCCATTTTTGTCGTTGAAATCTTTGATTGTTGGGGAATAGATTTCATGGGTCAATTTCCACATTCATTTGGATTTTTATATATTTTAGTTTCGGTTGATTACGTTTCAAAATGGGTTGAGGCGATTCCTTGTCGAAATAATGATCACAAAACTATGATTAAACTTTTAAAAGAAAATATTTTAAGTCGATTTGGAATTTCTCGGGCCATTATAAGTGATAGAGGTAAACACTTTTGTAACAAGCCTTTTGAGTCTTTAATGAAAAAGTATGGAATTGCACATAAATTTTCCACCTCCTATCGTCCCCAAACAAATGGTCAAATTGAACTAGCAAATAGGGAAATCAAACAAATTTTGGAAAAAAATGTTAACCCAAATCGCAAAGATTGGCCTCTTCGACTGACTGATGCACTTTGGGCATATCTAACATCTTTCAAAACATATTTAGGAATGTCTCCATATCATCTAGTTTATAGAAAACCTTGTCATTTGTCTGTAGAACTTGAGCATAAGACATATTGGGCTATTAAAATATTTAACTCAAACCTTGCAAATGACAGTCATGAACGTAAACTACAATTAAATGAACTTGAAGAACTAAGGAACGATCCATATGAGAATGCGAAAATTCTCAAAGCTAAAACTAAGGCCTTTCACGATATTCGAATTTCATGAAAAATATTTGAAATTGGTCAGAGAGTTTTGCTTTATAATTCTCGTCTTCATTTATTTCCTGTAAAATTAAAATCCAAATGGAGTGGCTCATTTATTGTGAAGCATGTTTACCCAAATGGAGCTATTGACATTGAGAATCCTAGAGATGGTGATGTGTTTAAAGTAAACGGAAAATGTCTGAAACCATTTTTGGAGTGTTCAAATTTTCAAGAATCGTTTTTCCTTTCAAACCAAGTGTAATGTGATTGATGTATTTCAAGCTGTTATTTTTTTTTCTTTTGTATTTGTCTAATTCCTATTTTTTTTCTTGTGTTTTGTAGTATTTTTCTTTTTATCAGACTCTTGTACTCCGGTTAAATAGCGGATAACGGTACTCCATGACTCTAAGTCAGTTCTTTCAGTTTCTTAAAATTACTGATACCCTACAATCAAGACATGGAAGAAACTCTCACAAAACTCCACAATCATTTTCCTTCTCTCTCCCCAAAATGCTTTAATGAAAATTTAAAAAGCACGCACTAAAAGAATAAGGCTTCTTATGATCAATGGTATGCTTAATGATATCCGTTGGGTAATTGAAGTAAGGGTTCGCTTGGCAGGTGAGTCACCTTCATTTCTTACATGCATGGTTTAGGGAAAAACACATATGCTAAGAAACGAAGATCTAAACAATTAGGTGTTTGTTATAAATGTGCTCACTGGATGTGCAACACCCGTTGTCATTCTTTAGGAATGGTTTCTGACAATCGCGAAGGTAAAATTCAATTCATTAGAGATGGCTTGAGTAAAGAGTGTTTAGATGATATATCACTAACTCTTGAGACGCATCCTAGTGGACATTCTTATCGAGTGATTCACAATTTGCATACATAATTTCAAAAAGAAAGACAACAATACAGTCTTGGGAATTAGACTTTAAAAGACCCTATTTGCCAATTTATAAGAAAATTGGATGAGAAGCATAATCCCGACACATAAAAGTCGGTCAAGCCGTTACTGGATATAAAACCAAAAGAAGATGTGAGCCACAATCACAACTACCAGTACATATCATTTACTGTTTTGATTTACTTTTATTATTTTAATATGTAACCTTTCTTTTTAGTAGCAATGTTGTAAATTCAATTGTATTTTCCACACTAACCAGGTGATGTCTTCTAAACTCTACTTCTTCTTATTCAGACATTGGGGATAATATCTCAATTTTATTGGGGGATCAGATAATTGACTAGATAGTTTTCGTTTTTGTGTTTTCACTTTTGTAAAAAAAAAATTATTTATATTTGTGTTGTTTTTTTTAAAAAATAAAACTTATGTTGTTTTTGCTTTTTTTATTGTTTTGTGTGTAAAAAAATATTTTGTATTGATTTTGTATTGTTTTTTTTTTCAAAAAAACAATTACACACAAACCAACAATAAATTTTTGACTAACCAAGTGGAATTGTTGTTCAGAGATGGTAGTGTAAGGAGTTTTCGCTCCTGAGATACATCTCAATATTTCGTAACAAGTTATTTTTGTTCCTTTCTTTTTGAATCATTTAAATTTGTGAATTCTCCATAATATTGATTAAATTTGATCTTCATATGCTCATTTGACAGGTATTATCAATATACATAGTAACATATGATCGTGGGTTGTAAGTGAAAATTTTATAATATTCAGTTCTCTAGTTTGTTGGAGGTAGCACCTAAAGACAGTGGAATTTGTGTTTTTATTCAAAAATAAACTAACCATGTTTTACTTAGTAACCGAACATCTTGCCTTAACAAGCAATGATTTTTCGCTTAAAATTATAGAGCTTGAGTTAGTTAAAAATAATAATTATAATAATCAAACTTTTACTTAATAAGTGAACATCTTGTTTCACTATGCAGTGATTGTTCGCGTAAAATGGTAGATCTTAAGTTGTTTTATTTAAAAAAAATGTGTTTGAATAAGTTCGATTTCGTAACCTCTCTAACTCTAGAAATTAAGTCCGTAAGGGAGTTTTAACACTTAGTGTCCTAAGACTCATTCGTCTGGGAGTCACTGACTCAAAGATCGTTACAAGGGTTAAAGAGAAAGCTTAAGGAAATCAGACATTTCTTCTTTTAACATCTGAAATCTGAGCAATTAAGTGCATAAGGGTTTCCTAACACCTAAAGCCCTAAAGCCAACTGGTTTGGGAGTCACTGGCTCAAAGCTCGTTACAAGGGTTGAAGATGTATTAAAAAAACTATTTTGTATATAAATAAATTGACATTGTCAAAAGGTGTGAATTCTGATATAATTTTAGGACAAAAATATTACTCTCTTTACAACAAGGCCTATGAATATTATGGGCACAATGAATTGATTGGTACTTTGTCTTATGGGTGTATGAAAGAAGGGTAAAAAGTACTCGAGAATTTGCTTATTTGATAGTTTGGAAAGAAATAAAACAATTATTAACTTGGATAAGAATTTTTCTTTTTAGTTTTTGATTAAATTATTAGGGACTAGTAATAAGCTGGTTGGAATGTGTGATGGACACTAAAAAGTGTACATTTAATAAAGAGAAAGTAATTATTTTACACTTATAGTTTCATTAATCCCCTTATTATAGCACATTTATAAAATAATAATTAAATTTATGTTTATATATTTTTATTGTGATTTTTATTTCTTATATAGTTGAAATAATACTTTGAATGCATAACTAGAAAAATGGACGTGACATTTGAATTTTGGTGGCCATAAACTTAAAGGGTGTTTTAATAGTGTACAATTTCGGAAATTCCAACTTTGTGCAATTTTTATATTTTGGCCATAACTTTTCACTCTGATATCAGATTACGGCGATTTCAGTTCCTGATGAAAAAAGACTCAAATATCTATAACTTTTCCGTTTATAAGATTTTCTAGTTCTGAAGTTCTCAAGGCTGAAATGGATGACAAATCCAAAATGTGTTATATGCAATTAAAAAAAAACAAAAACAAAAACAAAAATTAAGAAGAAAATCAAAAAAAATGAAAAGGTGGGAAATGAAATTCCACCTTTTGGCTGATTGTCAATTCCCACCAATTATGCTAATTTACAAATTGATTTTGTAATTTTCAAATTGCATGGAGGGTGCTGAGCCCTCTGCTATAAATAGATTTGCTCAGCACCTTAGAAAATCTGCTCAGGAGTCCATAGTTTTTTATGAAAATTTGTGGAATTCCAACTTTTGTGTGTTTTAATTTTTTTAAGCTCTCTTGTAATTTCTTTTTCTTTCAGTAATTAAATTATGCATGTTTTTATTCAAATCATGAGTAACTAATTTCATCCTGCTGGGGTAAAGGGTGAAGTTCTTAGTATTAAAATATAGATTAATCTTATTTATATTACAATTTATAAATTATAATCTAATGATTAATATTTAATTTAAATCTGGATTAATTATCGACAAATTTTGTTACCGCATATATGGCCGGTTTTATTTATTTTGGCATAATTAATTCCTGAAATAAATTAATTGGGTAATAATGACAATTTATATATTATAAAAAGTAAGATTTCTAAATTTGAAATATTAAAAGTGGATCCCCTAACCCCCAGTATTTTATTTTATTGTTGCAGTTCAATTTAAAAATTATTAGTCTTTTCAAATAATTCGGTTTTTTTTTTCACTGAAATTATTATTTTATTTTACTAAATCTATTCCATGTGGATCAACCCAGGACTTACCGGGTTATTTTATTACTTCGACAATCTTATACTTGTGAGTAAAGAACCACTTTGTGACAAGGCGTCAACTTTTAAAACTGCGTTTGTCACAACTTAGTCCAAGTCTGGATATGTTAAATCGACTCCTCCATGTGACATAGGTAAGAAACTTGTTGACAGTATTTATATGTTCCCACATGTTATTCCTCGTCATATGATACAACCCCGATCTAGAAGTGTGATGGGTAAACCGCGCTCTCATCCGAGTTTTGTGTTTGTTTGTCACCATTGTGGCAAGTCATGACATATTACGCCAAAGTGTTTCATGTTGCACAAATAAAATAAAATGCCTAATAGTGTTTCGACTATGTTTGATACTTCAAATCTAACTTTTCAAGTTCTTGCACTAGCTAAACAGACTCAACTCATTAGTGTGAAACTTGCACTGCTTACAAGGAGTTCTTAAGTAAATGAGACTCCTAAGAAAATTTGGGTAAGGAAGCGAGATGACTTCCTATCAACTTCTGAATGTATTGATCATAAAAGGCATGATGAGAGTGCACTTCGGTGTACTTCTTCTTAATTGTTGTATTCATATTTTCCCATTGCATGTGTTTGTGCATATGTTTTATGTTTCTGCAGGACTACATATTTTTTATTTTCACTACAGATGAGTGTATGTGTGTTTTTATTAGATGTCCATTGGTATATAGGATGAAAATCCATACATAAATTTCATAGCCGATTCCGAATGGATTGTGATATGATCTGCACTCGGGAATACAACTCCACGTACCATTGGATAATGACAAGTCACGCTCTGTCTTTTCTTATTTTTCATAAAATGAAAAGGACCAAAAAGATTTTATGACTTGAAAAAACATGTAAAAACATATGCATGTGGTCATAGTATGGAGGATATATGGTTATGCATGTGTAAAATGCTTTTATTTTTCTTGATGTTTTATTTGCATGAGTGTGTGTGATGGGAACCCGTAGTATATCTTGTGATTGCATTTCATATACACATTTTTATGTCATGAGGTTTGGTAGCATGTCTAAGTTTTTGGACTGGCAGTCTAATCTCTGTCATACTTAGCTCACTAAATAGTGTGACAATTAACTAGATAACCTTATGTTATCCCTTTTTTTAAAAAATAAAAATAAAAAAACAGATTAAATTAGTCTCAAGTGTAAAAGAGTCGATGTGCCAATATGAAAAGATAATGGCAAAAACCCTTCACTTGAAAGAGTTTTATTAAGAGCTCATATTTAGAGGAGAATATTATAACATGCAACCAATATTGTGTTGCCTATATAGTGTCATTAAACATCAATTCAACATGCTTTTAACAATCAAACCACAGATTCAAAAGTAGATCTAACATGAAAAAACCCTAGAATATTAAGAACTCGAAAATTGTTAAAATGAAAGAAAACCTGGAAAACTACAAATGCAGTGGTCCGGATCGAGAAGTTTCTCTGTCCTTAAGAACTTATCAGCCCCGTCTCGGTACTCTACGGATTTTATGGCTAATGTTCTCCCAGGATAACCTCGATTCCTCTTGTTCAAGGGGCACATCTTAACAAGATCTTGAACTGATGAAATGAAGGAACTCTCTCTTAACTCAAACAACAATATGAGACTCAACTAATGGATGAAATTTGGATCCCTTAAAATGAATATGGAGACCCCCTTATAAAGGCATGGAAGGGTGCCAAAAGGACACCCTTTGGGTAGGGGTGTAACCCTCCAAAGGGTTATACCCCTCCCATGCAACCTTTGGAGCCTATAACCATATTATTTTTCAGTTGGAGGACATGTCCCTATGGGGTACCATCCAAGGGACATGTCCCTCCTCCATCCATATAATATTGAAGAATTTCCAACAATCCCCCACAATTCTTCAAATATTCATGCAGACACTTGATAGAGTTTCCGTGAACTAAAGCTGCATCAAAATAGGTAGCTTTCGCCTTGAACCTTTCCTAGTGAATGACAATCGGATTTACTTGGCAAACTAGTGACCCATAGTCATGAACTGTTCTGCCGTTGCTGTAAACCAAGATAATTTCCAACACACAGCTTTACTTCGACCATTTCCCGTTCTACGGTTGTGTTCATTTCGGCCCTGAACAACCGTCATGGATTCATCAAGTAATTGAGGGTAACCCCCCTTTAAAAGTTCTCATGGAAGCGGCCTCACTTCTTACTTGAAATAGGTGATCTACTATGAAGAGGTAATCTACCTCTACCCCCATTAGGACTCATCTCCTAATATAGTGATCATTAAAAGCCTTAGCTTATCCTAACCTTGACAGACAGCACTATGCGTCATTATCGGAATGGGAAAGAGAACAAAACTCTTTAGTGCTTGTTTTGAACTGCACAAAGTTTCTGTTGTCCCTTTTGAATCTAGATCTTGGGATCTCCAGTCAGCTAGGTTGGGTTTCCACACTGACAATTCTTAGATTATAGGCTTCCAGCCCATTCCCCTCGATGACTTCTCAACTTGCTCTCGAGATAAACCTTTAGTTAGTGGATCCGCTAGGTTTTCCTTCGACTTAACATAATCGATCGATATTATGCCACTTGAGAGTAGTTGACGTATGGTATTATGTCTCTGATGTATGTGTCGAGACTTATCATTATACATTGTATTTTGGGCTCTCCCAATAGCCGATTGGCTATCACAATGTAACTAATCGATGGCACCGGTTTGGGCCAACTAGGAATATCCTCCAGGAAGTTTCTAAGCCATTCTGCATCTTCCACTGTTTTGTCTAACGCTATGAACTCTGATTCCATAGTAGACCAGGCAATACATGTTTGCCTCGAGGATTTCCATGACACGGCTGCATTACCAAGTGTGAAAACAAATCCACTCGTAGATTTGGAATCCACTGTATCAGATATCCAGTTTGCATCGTTGTATCCCTCTAGAATAGAAGGATATCTCTCGTAATGTAGCCCATATTTTCAAGTTTCTCTCAGATATCTCAAAACTCTTACTATGGCTTTCCAGTGGTTATGTCATGGATTGCTCGTATATCTACTAAGCATGTTCACAGCTTGAGCGATATCAGGTCGTGTTCAATTCGTGAGATACATCAGACTTCCAATGATTCTCGAATACTCTAATTGTGATACGCTTGAGCCAGTATTCTTTGATAAATGAAGAGTTAGGTCCACAAGGGTTCTAGCCACATTTAGATCCCCTCTGATATATCTCTCAAGTATCTTCTCAATATAATGAGTCTGAGATAAAATATATCTGTCTGATGTCCTAGAAATCTTAATTCCTACGATCACATCAGCTACTCCCAAATCTTTCATATCAATCTGCTGGATAATGCATTTTTGGTAGATTGAATCATTTCATGATTACTACCAATTATCAGCATATCGTCTACATAGAGACACACAATGACATATCATTTTTGTGTTGATTTAGTGTACACACACTTATCACACTCATTGGTTTTTAACCTAGTTGACAACATCTCTTTGTAAAATTTCTCATGCCATTATGTAGGTGCTTGTTTTAATCCGTACAAGGATTTTACAAGTTTGCACACCTTCTATTCTTGTCCAGGAACATTAAACCCTTCTGGTTGTTCCATGTAAATCTCTTCATCCAATTCACCATTCAAGAATGTCGTCTTTACAACTATTTGATGTATTTCAAGACCAAATATAGTTGCTATCGCTATGAGCATTCTTATCGATGTGATACGAGTCATATGTCAATAGGTATCAAAGTAATCAAGGCCTTCCTTTTGTCTATAACCTTTTATAACAAGTCTTGTCTTGTACTTATCTATTGATCCATCCGTTTTCATCTTCCTTTTGAATATCCATTTGAAGCCCAGTGGCTTACAACCTGGAGGAAGATCAACCAACTCCCAAGTATGGTTTTGTAGGATTGAATCAATCTCACTGTTAATAGCCTCTTTCTAAAGAGGTGCCTCCGGAGATGACGTTGCTTCTTTATAGCTCTCAGGCTCATTTTCTAACAAATATGTCAGAAAATCGGGACCAAACGACTTAGACGTTCTAGCTCTTTTGCTACATCTAGGTTCGATTGTCTCAACGTTTGTACGTTGATCTGATTCTTGGCCAACCTGATCACTGTCTCTGACAGTAGCAATCATTCTTTTGAGAGACTCTGTTCTTTGTCTTTCCTTACAAGGAAACGTCTCTTCAAAAAATTGTCAGACAATTATGACCCATAGTGTCACTATTTGTACAGATCATGGTGTTGTTGTACAAATTAACTATTTGACAAAGGAGATTGATCTCTCATCATTTGTGATTAGATCACCATGATGTACAAATGATAGGAGGTCCCTGTGATTTGTTCCTGGATTGAGAATGATATGAGACAGTATCAGTCCACGAAGGATAAATCATTGAATATCCCTAGTCAGAGTATTATCGAGATTGGACATCGATAATGCGTAAAAGACTAGTATTACACTTGTGCGCGTTGTGAGGGCATAACGACATAGTTCTCATATATTTTGGTATAGGATACTCATGCAAGTATAATAGAAGGTTGTGTTTTACTGATGGTACGGGAAACAGCTTCGCTCAGGATAGACCCCCTCGGAATTCCATTGGTAGTATGATTATGTGTCTATGGAAGTCTGAAATCAGGGTAGGTGTATTTGGTCTTAACCTGAGACTTGCACTGCTAATACTTGCGACAATCAATATACTTTGGTTTTGGTCGTCCAGGGCTTTAACAGGTTCTGTGTACGCCTCTGCTGGGTATATTGAGAATCGTAGTGTGTTAGGTGTGATGTCAAGATGGAAGTATCACTCCAGTCATATGGAGATGATGATCGCACAGGGATACATAACTGGTTCTCTAAAGGGTTGCAACCATCGGAATAATATGACTTGGTCATGATTATCCGATAATGAAGAGACTAGTTGCTAGTGATCCGATATATGCTTCGTACGGGGCAGACACTATACCAGCCCCAGGCCTTGCATGTGATCATCCGATACTGGATCGAAATACGCAATACTATGTATACCACGCCTGATATAGATCGCTTATTCCTGTAAGCATGTTTCTGGAGAATTGGGTAGGCATGGCGCTTTGCTAGAAGCCAACCTTGTCTTGTAAATCGGTAAAAGCGTAGTACTAGGTACTTACGTGTTCGGATAGTCCGACGACCGTATTTACTACCAACATATCCGAAGATCTCATGGGTCGCTTCCCGAAGATTCACTGATGACGTATGACTCGCACTTTATTAATCTGGGATTAATTAATCATGAGAGAGAAAATTAATCTGAGATTAATTACGGCGATATTTTATCTGGGATAGAATATCATTTAAAAGAGAGATAACGATTAATTTGGAATTAATCGATAAAATGATATATTTGATATATTATACGAAATTGGATTTCGACGTGGAATTAAAATTAGATTTTAATTCGGGCGAACGAGTTAATTTATAATTAATTCGTTAGCGATGTGAATAGTGATTATGCACTTTTACTCCGCTCTGATACCATTTTCGGAGTTTCTACGGTCCCGATGATTGAATAACAAGCATAAAAACAATGTGTGAATACATCGAGGAAGTTGCGGAATACTTACATCGATCGGTTTAGCGACGCGGTGGACAACAAAAATATGGCATTCCTTGACTCAATTATCATACTCGGATCGATGTCAGGAATCTCTGACTTGTGTACCAAGAATCGATACGCACTATTGTTGCGAGCATATCCAATGAATATACAATCAACAGTTTTGGGTCTTATTCTAACCTTCTTAGGTTTAGGAACCATTACTTTGGCAAGACACCCCCACACTTTTAGGTATTTGTAGGAAGGTATGCGACCTTTACACAACTCATATGGTGTCTTGTCCAATCTTCTGTATATCTCAATATCATTTTTATATATAAAACACCCAGTGTTTCTAAATACAAAAGTATACCCACATTGGGCTAAACAAGATACAGAAATAATATTCCTAGTCAAACTAGGTACATAATAACAGTCTGATAAGTTTAGTACATGCCCTGAGGGCAGTTCCAAAATATAAGTCCTAACAGCCAAAACGGCGACTCTAGTCCCATTTCCAACTCGGAGGTCAATCTCTCATGAGGCCAGTCTCCTGATAATCCGCAGATCCTGCACATCAGTACATATATGAGTACCACAACAAGAATCAAAAATCCAATTTTTAAAACTAGAAGTAGACATGTTTATTTCTATAACAAATATATATCTGAAGCCAGTGCCTTGCCCGCTTTGATTTTCTTCATGTACGCCGTGTACTCACGGCAGTCACGCTTCCAGTGACCCTATTTACCACACTGTAGGCAGACATCTTGGGATTTGTTCTTTGCCTTCCCATAAGACTTTGACGATTTGGCATTGCCCTTCCTCTTCTTCTTCTTCTTCACACCTCCAGTAGCCTTTGGCCAAGCCTTGGCAGACTGAGATGTTGAAGCGAAGTGCGCCTCGCGCTTTTTGCCCTTCAATAGCTCTTTTTCTACTTCACGCAGCATTGTTATCAACTCTCCAAGAGTATGGTCGTGGTTCATCATGTTCTAGTTCATGATGAACCCGCTCCAGCTGTCAAGAAGAGACTGCAAGATTAAATCTATTGAAGTCTCAGCCTCAAAGGTTATGCCTAGCTGACCCATTTGTTCGATGTATGCAATCATCTGTGACACATGGTGCTCGATAGATGTATCCTCTGACATTCGAGAGTGAAAGAGCTTTTTCTGAACTTCATACATTTGCGATCTAAGGTTAAATCGATGAAGGTCCTTCAATTTTTCCATCATAGTATAGGGATCCAATCCCTTGTTCTGGGGACAAAATTGAAGGGTCATTGTAGCGAGCATAACAGATTGAGCAGTTGAGTTGTCATCGATATGAGTCTTCCAAAGCTCAAGCTCAAGAAGCTGCTCATTTCCGGGCTTAGGCGCGAGAGGTCTCTCTATCGTATATAGCAGTCTCTCAGCCCCATGACAATCCTGAGGTTCATATCCCAGTCAGGAAAGTTCGCACCATTAAAGATATTTTTGCCCATGATAATATCTCTAACCCCGATCTTTCCTGCCATCTTAATTGCAATAGTCTAACTAGTCAATTAACGATTCTTAGGTACAGTCCAACTGTTACAAGAAAATAATAAAATATTAGTCCAACTAATAAATACATAAAATGACGAAATAATTTGAAAGCGCGTATTGGCAAGTATTTGAACGAAATTGAAAATTCAATACTAGCCTCCCACTATTTTTCGGCGAACCTCTAACCCTCTGTTGAGTACTCGGGAAACCTAGTTTCCTAGTGGGCTAGGATCCCGTTAAATAAAACACAACCTTGACTTTGGCCAACAAGTTGTATGATATTTAACTAGGTAGATCTCTAAGATCAATTGGATCTCATCCAACTCCTAGATCTGGTAGGTGGACCTCCAAGTCCGAAACATATATACAATATATAAAGGCTAATTTATTTAATCACAATATTCCAAATATCACAATTATTTAATTAAAGTGTATTAGCCATAATTAATTAGTTAAATTAATATTTCCAAAAACACCAATTACACTAATTAATCATGCTTTAATTAATCAACTTATGCCCAACACAAATTGAAGCAAAATCAATCCCAACATGCTTCCAATAGCTCACGGCAATATGGATATTTTTTCATCAATTTTGATTTCAATCCAATTAAATCACAAATCAATATATCCAAGCATTTTAAACACATCCAATGGTCTAAAAATCAAAATCACCATGAGTTTAGGGTTCATCACATTTTCGGCCAAGCATATGGAATTAGGGGAAAATATATCAAATTCATTTTCTCAATTCCTAAGATGCACAAATCTAATTTAACATCATCCAAGCTCAACCAAATCATCAATTTGAAGAAATCATGCTCAAATCACAAAATCCTAAATTAAAGTATATAAACCCTAAGTTCATTTCATGCTTAATTTAGGCTCTGATACCATTGTTGGGTTCTCTAAGAACAAGTCCAAGATCAATTAAGCATAAAATTTGTGTGAATAATCAAAGTAAGTTGCGAAAAAGTACTCACATTGATCGGCAATGAGGATGTTGGATTTCAAAATTTTTGCTCCTTTGTGTAGTGCTCCAAGCTCCTCTTTTTATTTTATGTTGAGCTCCAAGCTTTGGTGAATGAATTCCAAACACATGGGAGTAGTTTCCCGATCACCTTTGTTGACCCTTTTGTGTGCTAGTACTAGGAAAAATTTGTAACAAATTGCTTCCTTCTCTTGTGTGTGTCTCGGCCAAGCCAAGAAATTTTGAGAGGAAAATGGCTTTTCACACCAAAATGGAGAGAGAGAGGAGTGAATGATGAAGTGAAAATGTTTTTCCAAAATTGAAAGTCATAGACCAAATACAATAATTGGTAAATGTCATGCAATCTTTCAAACTTGTGTGTTGAACAAGCAACCATCAAATTCTCTACTAACTTCCATCACCAAAAAGTTGAGAATGACAAATGATGTGAATTGTGTGGGCCCCACTTTAATTCAAAATCTGAGTGGGCCCGCAAACACATTCCGGGCTCGGGTTCGTTAATTCCGAATTAACGAATTTTTCATTGAGACTTAATTAAATCAAATTTAATTAAATAATCATGCCTAGTAAAATTATTATTTTAAGTCGCTTGCGAATTAATTCTAAATTAATTCGTTCGCCCGAATTAAAATCCAATTTTAATTCCGTTCTGAAATCTAATTTCATTTAATATATCGAATAAATTATTTTATCGATTAATTTCGAATTAATCGTTCTCTCTCTATTAATTGAATTTTATCCCAGATAAAATCTTTCCGCAATTAATCCTAGATTAATTTTCTCTCACTTATAATTAATTCCAGATTAATTATGTTCGAGTCATACGTCATCGGTGAATCTTCGGGAAGCGACCCATGAGATCCTTGGATATGTTGGCAGTAAATCCGGTTATCAGACTATCCGAATACGTGTGTACCCCGTACCACGTTTTTACCGATTTACAAGACATGGTTGGCATCTAGCAAAGCACCGTGCCTAACCAATTCTCCAGAAATATGTTTTTAAGGAATATGTAATCTTTGTCAGGCGTAGTATACGTAGTATTACGTATTACGATCCAATATCAATATCACATGCTAGGCCTAGGGCTGGAATTGTGTCTGCCCCGTACGAAGCATATATCGGATCTCTGGTAACTAGTCTCTATAATCGGATAATCATGACCTAGTCATATTATCCCGATGACTGCATTACTTAAGAGTACTAGTTCCGTATCCTGCGTGATCATCATCTCCATATGACTGGAGTGATACTTCTATCTTGACATCACACCCAATACACTACGATTCTCAGTATACCCAGAAGAGGCGTACACGGAACCTGTTAAAGCCTCAGATGACCAAAACCAAAGTATATTGATTGTCGCAAGTATTAGCGATGCAAGTCTCAGGTTAAGACCAAATACACCTACCCTGATGCGGATTCCATAGACATACTAACAATGGGATTCCGCGGGGTCTATCCAGAGTGAAGCTATTTTCATACCATCGGCAAACACAACCTCCTACCACACTTGCATAAGTATCTAATACTTAAATTTATGAGAACTATGATGTTACGCTTCCATAACACGCACAAGTGCAATACTAGTCTATTCCGCATTATCGATGTCCAGTCTCGATAATACTACGACTAGGGATATTTAATGATTAAACCTTAATGGATTGATATTGTCTCATATCTTATAATCCGAAACTAATCATAAGGACTTTTATTATTTATATATTCAAGTAATCTAATTACAAAATGATAAAATAATAATGATTAAACCTAAGTGGATTAATATAGTCTCATATCTTATTAATATGGAACTAATCATATGGACTTTTATCATTTATATATCCCGGTAATCCAATTACAAATGATAAAAGAGCTATTTCCTTTGTCACATAGTTAATTTGTACAACAACACCATGTTCTGTACAAATAGTGATGCTATGGGTCATAATTGTCTAACACTCGGATTTGGTATCAATGTGGTATTAGTGAAGAAGCCCAACGGGAAGTGGAGGATGTGCGTCGATTTCACCGACCTCAACAAAGCTTGCCTGAAAGATAGCTTCCCACTGCCAAAGGTAGACCAGTTGGTGGACTCAACGGCCTGCCACAGGCTGCTCAGCTTTATGGATGCATTCTCGAGGTATAACCAGGTCAAGATGCATCCTGGGGACGAGGAGAAGACAACTTTTGTTACCGATCATGGGCTTTATTTTTATAAAGTGATGCCCTTCGGTTTGAAAAATACTGGGGCAACTTTTCAGAGGCTGGTGAACAAAATTTTTAAGCCACTGATCGGCACATCAATGCTGGTATACGTTGATGATATGATAACAATATCTAAGGAGCTAGGTTGTCACATGGCCGATATGAAGATGACATTTGAGTTACTGAGGAAGCATAATTTAAAGCTCAATCGGGAGAAGTGTGATTTTGGAGTGGCCTCAGGAAAGTTTTTAGGCTATATGATGAGCTCTTGAGGCATAGAGGCAAATCCTCAGAAGATCCGAGCCGTTTTGGATTTGAAATCTCCCGGGACAGTAAAGGAAGTGCAAAGCCTAACCAACCGGGTGGCCGCACTAAATCGGTTTATTTCCCGAGCAATCGAAAAATGCCACACTTTCTTTAAAGTCATCAAGAAGGCAAAAGGGAAGTCAACTGGACAGCAGAATGCGAGGAGGCCTTCCTGCAGTTAAAGTAGTACCTGACACAACCCCCACTTCTAGCAAAGACCACCCCATGTGAGACTTTATTCTTGTACTTGGCTGTTTCTAAGCATGTTGTAAGTTAATACTAGTGCAAGAGGCCGACAAAGTTCAAAGGCCAGTGTATTATGTTATTTAAGCTTTGTTAGATGCGGAGACTAGATATCCAACACATGAACTGGTAGCCTTGTCTTTAATTACTGCGGCCCGAAAGTTACGACCTTACTTCCAGGCCCATCCTATTGGGGTCTGCACCGACTGTCCTTTGAGACAGATCCTGCAGAAACCAGACGTCTCAGGTAGGTTGGTGAAGTGGTCGGTAGATTTGAGCGAACATGACATTTCTTACCTACCAAGGGCAGCGATAAAGGGTCAGGCTTTGGCAGACTTTGTTGCTGAATTTACAGAATCCCAGATTTTGACCATTGTGGAAGACATATAGGAGTTGTCGATAGATGGATCTGTCAGCTCACAAGGTGGTGGGACCGGGATCGTATTGAAGAATGGTAAAGGTGAAGAAATAGTGTACGCCTTGAGATTCGCCTTCGAGGCCACAATCAATGAGGCTGAGTATGAGGAAATTTTAGCCAGTCTAAGGTTTTGTACTGTGATGGGTGTTCACGACGTAGTTGTGAGAAGTGACTCCCAACTGGCCATTCAGCAGCTGAAAGAAGAGTTCCAGGCTATGGAGCCGAATATGATAGCCTACTTGGTTGAAGTAAAAAGGTTGGTCGAAAAATGGGGAACGTGCAGTTTGAGCAAATCGACCGGGAAAGAAACTGTGAAGCAGATTCTTTAGCACGGCTAGCATATTCAATCAGATCGAAAAAGCCTAGAACATTCCCTCTTGTCTGTCTCCAAGTAAAAAGTGTGGGAGAGCTCGAGGTAGTGGAGCTGGATGTAGAAAATGAATCTTCATGGATGCAACCGATCAGGAAGTATTTGGAAACTGGGGAGACACCCGAAGAAAAGAATGAGGCTAGGAAGCTGAAGTATAAAAGCACCAAGTTTTCCCTGATTTAAGGAGTGTTATACCGAAGGGGCCATACAGTACCACTCCTGATATGTTTAGCAGAGGAGGAGGCTGATTATGTGCTCAAGGAAATTCATGCAGGAATTTGTGGGAGTCTTGCCGGGGGACAATCAATTGCCTTTAAAGCTTTAAGGCAATGGTTCTACTGGCCAACCATGCATCAGGACGGTATAAGGGTAGCTCGAAAGTGCGAAGGATGCCAGAAGAACGCCAACATCCACCACCAGCCAGCAGAACAATTGACTACTCTATCCAGCCCATGGCCATTCGCCCAGTGGGGACTGGATATCATCGAGCCGATGGCGAAAAGGTGATGGCAGTCAAAATATGCCATTGTTGCCATAGATTATTTCACCAAATGGGTGTAAACCGAGCCCCTGTCCGTAATCACAGAGAAGAGAGCGACTAATTTTTCAAGAAGAATGTTATCTGTAGGTTTGGGATCCCCCGAGCCGTCATCACAGATAATGGGAAGCAGTTCGACAGCAAAGTCTTCAGGAAGCTCTGTGAGGATCTTCAAATCGAGGAGCTACCGGAAGTATTGTGGGCACACCGGATGACCTGTAAGGATTCCACAAGGGAAACTCTGTTTTCCTTATCTTACGGGTGCGAAGCGGTTATTCCAGCAGAGATCGGGATGACTACCCACAAGGTCTGGCATTTTAAGGACGAATAGAATGAAGAGCTCATCAGAAATCATCTCGACCTGATCAAGGAAAAGAGGGAAAATTCGGCCATAAAGACAGCAATCTATCAGCAAAGAATGACCCGTTTCTATAACAAAAAGGTTCAGACCCGGTTTTTCCTTCTGTGCGACTTGGTATTGAGAAGGGTCACCTTGAACACTCGAAGGCCGGAGGAGGGCTCGTTAGGTGCCAAGTAGGAAGGGCCATATAAAGTTGTGGAGATTGTGAGACCAGATGCCTATCTTTTGGAACAACTGGACGGCACACAGCTGAAGAAGCCTTGGAATGCCGAGATATTGAGAATGTACTTCCAGTAGACTTCTTTATTGCTTTGATGACCCGACCAGGATTAGGAACTTATTGTAAAGCCTCTCTCAAAATGACCTAAGAGAAAAAAACTTTCTCTTTTAAATTAAGAAAACTTGTCCATTTTACTTGTTTTTTAATTAGACGTGAAAGTCATGTTCAAATATTTTGGGGACATACTCGGTGCGAATGGATGATCTGAGGTAGGGAAAGGCACCAAATCCGTGGCACACCAATCAAAAGTGTTATTATCAAACCCCCTGGTGGAAGTGTTCCGACCTGACTCATTTCATTTTTGAGGATCCAGACTAATGGATGAAGTGCATGTGGGAAAAATGCGAACCCCTCGTGGCATTATCAAACCCCCGAGGCCGGAGCGTAACTACCCCATGACTTACATTTCTGAGGGGTACCTCGGGATGGTGATCGCGGGGAGAGAGTTCCCTCGTGAAGCAATCGGCCTAACCGAGTCAGCAGTATCACCTCGGGATGGCGACCGCGGGGAGGGAGTTCCCCCGTGAAGCAATCGGCCTAACCAGGTCAGTAGTTTCACCCGGGATGGCGAACGCGAGGAGGGAGTTCCCCCGTGAAGCAATCTGCCTAACCGATTTAGGGGAGGCGACTGCGGGGAGTGTGTCCCCGTGAGTTTAGCTTGACCGCTCGGATCAGGAGAAGCATGGCACGGGGAGGTTTCTGCCCTTGTGGCATATGCAGGCTCCAGAGCTACCCAGAATGATGAGATTTTTTGCCCTTAGGGTCTCGGCCGCTCACCGATTCCTATCCCGGCTTGCCGGGATACTGAATTGCAAGGTTCAGAATTGCGTTTTGGAGGCACCAGGTAGGACGCTACCTTGGGGCGCCAGTGCTGTTATCTTTTCTTCCTCTTTTCATGGAGTATGTGCTATGTCACCTTCATTGTTTTCATCCACCGTTACTTGTGTTTTGATTTTCGCCGATTCATGGCAGGAGGACGCCCGTGCCAAGTTTCAACTCTTATTCGGCTCGGGGCTGGATTCGTTCCGCCGAGGCCTTATGGTTTATTCAGCTCGGGGCTGGATTCATTCCGCTGAGGCCTTGTGGTTTATTCGGTTCGGGGCTGGATTCGTTCCGCCGAGGGCTTATGGTTTATTCGGCTCGGGGCTGGATTAGTTCCGCCGAGGCCTTATGGTTTATTCAGCACGGGGATGGATTCGTTCCGTCGAGGCCTTGTGGTTTATTCACCTCGGGGCTGGATTCGTTCCGCCGAGGCCTTGTGGTTTATTCAGCTCGGGGCTGGATTCGTTCCTCTGAGGCCCTATGGTTTATTCAGCTCGAGGCTGGATTCGTTTCGCCGAGGCCTTATGGTTTATTCAGCTCGGGGCTGGATTCGTTCTGCCGAGGCCTTATGGTTTATTCAGCTTGGGGCTGGATTTGTTCTGCCGAAGTCCTGTGATGGTATCAGCTCAGGGTCGGGTTAGGTCCCACCGAGTCAGTCTCTTCGGTCTGGGGAGGTAACATTCCCACAGAGCCAAGTGTTTCTCTCAACTCGGGGTCGGGTTACGTCCCACCGAGCCAGTCTCTTTGGTCTGGGGACGTAACATTCCCCCAGAGCCAAGTGTTTCCCTCAGCTCGGGGCCGGGTTACGTCCCACCGAGTAAGTCTCTTCTGGCTGGGGATATAACATTCCCCCAGAGCCAAGTATTTATCTCAGCTCGGGGTCGGGTTACATCCCACCGAGTCAGTCTCTTTTTTCTGGGGATGTAACATTCCCTTAGAGTCCAGTGTTTCCCTCAGCTCTAGGTCAGGTTACGTCCCACTGAATCAGTCTCTTTGGTCTGGGGACGTAACATTCCCCTAGAGCCAAGTGTTTCCCTCAGCTCGAGGTCGGGTTACGTCCCACCGAGTCAATCTCTTTGGTCTGGGGACGTAACATTCCCCCAGAGCCAAGTGTTTCTCTCATCTCGGGGTTGGGTTACGCCCCACCATATGATCTTTTTTTCAGTTCTGGTTATCTCCTCATGGCCGGGCCCCGAGTGATCGTTTGCAAGAAAGCATCCGGTGTAAATTATGAAAGGTAAAAAGTGGAATAGAAAAGTGCATCAACAAAAACAATTGAAAAAAGTTATTACGAAGAAAGTAAAGTTTGTTCAAGTTTACATAGGGCCCCGTTCCGGTTACCCCTTATAAATCGTCCCACGCATTGGCAATTGGTTCTTCCTTAATAGGTTCGGGTGGCAGATGGCTAGGCTCGGCCTCGGGAGGAGAGACAGTGGCTTCCACATGAACAGCTTGAGAGGCCTCGGCAATTATAGCTTCGAGGGTAGGAGTAGCAGCCTCAGGTCGGTTCTCTTCAGGAGCTGGGGGCACCGGGACAACTGAAATGGGATCAGGATCCAGCACTTTTTCAGGAAAGGGGTAGCCATTTTTGAAACTCCTCATGGGAGATTTCCCCTTTGCAGAAGCGAATGGCCGCATGGATAGGCCCCATATCCAGGTTGGGCAATATCATCAGGATAATTTCGGCGCAGTGCCCGACCCCTTCAAGCCTGATTACATCCCTCACGGCCTCTCATTCAGTCTTTTTTTCTTGAGTTCCTCCCGAACTCGTTCCACTTCTTCATTCTAGGCCCTCGACACTGCACACCTCTACCTTCAAGATCTTATTGTTAGCTTCGGCGGCCTCCAACTCTTTCTTGGCAGTCTCAGCATTTTTCCTTTCTAGGGAGGCGGCAGTCCTAGGAGATTTGTTTGTTGAATAAGCCTCGACCGCGGCCAGCTCCAGGTTTTTTATTGTTTCATATTTATTAGCCAGCTCGGCCTCTATTTCGGTAATACGGCTCTGAAGTCTCTAGGCTTGGCCACCCTCAGATAGAAGGCTCAGAATGAGGTCTTTGTTCTTGGCCGCCAGATAGGTTGCATGCCGAGAAGAAATAGAAACTTAGAAATCATTTTAAGTCAAGAACTCAGAACGGAAATATGAGAAACGTGGCTACCTTGGCCATATGGGAGCACAGCCCCGTAACTACATCCTCGGGAGAAAAATCCTCGTATTTCGGAATCCTCGCCGGAGGGACTGCTTCGGCCAGTTCATTGAATGCTGGCACAAAATGGGAAGTGGCCTCCCTGATGTCCTGACTGAGGTCTTCGGCGCCGAGAATCACGGCGCCTTTCCACATTTTGGAGGTGCCCTCCGGTGTTTTCCTCTCTTTTCGAGCTACTTGCTTTTTGCTCAGGGCCTGCTCTTCCTCTATCTCCTAGATCATCTCAGTTTCCCCTGCCCCGATCAAACGTCTCATTTTTCTAGCAGGTTTTGGGGGGCTAGCAGGTCGGGCTGTGGTTGTTGGCGATGCCCTGGATAGTGGAGACAAACTTTGAACAGTCGGCTGAGCCACCTCTTTAACCACTTTTTTGGCCTCGGCACTTGTTGACCGTTTCCGAGAGGGCCCGGCTTCAGCTTGGCTGGCTTTCTTTATAGCGCCGGCCAGTTGATCAAGATACTTGGGTCTCCTTGACATTCCTACAAGATGACAAAAGCATGATCGGCTCGGCATTCCAAAAAAAAAGGGGGGGCAAAACACAAAAACAAACAATCTCAGGGAATTCTAGGAGGTCAGCCAATAAGTCAGTAGGGATCTACCTAGCCGCCCCGGACCTTCGGAGGAGCAGTCAGGATAAGGCCCGACTCGACGAAGGACGCATCATTAACCAGTTTCTTCCAATGGTCAGCATATCACCGAGCGTGCTATATCTGCACCCAGATCATGTGAGAGACCTTTGAGGCATCCCTCCAGCAGGCTGAAGAGATTCAAGAAGTTAAAATTCTATCATGAAAGGGGAAAATTAAAAACATTAAGGGTTTGGTTCCTAACCTCCCGCCCTAAAGATATCTGGGACTGAAGTCTCTTCTTCAAATGTTCTTAAAGTCCGACCCCAATCTCTCGTCGCCCAGAACCACATGTCTTTGAAGTTCTTATTAGAGTCGGGAAGTTTACGGACGATGTTGGATGAATCGGCATAGGCAAATAGATAGTACCAACAGTGATGTGTTCTGGGGTTGGCCTTCAGTCTATATAGCCTCTTCACCTCTTCAAGGGTCGGTTCACCGAGGCCTATCCGGTGCCAAATCACATACAACCCGGCCAGTATCCTCCAGCTGTTCAGACTCAGCTGATAGGGGGCGATTTCCATTTCGGCCAACAACAAGGCAAAGTATGGTTGAATGGGCATCCGAAGACCACACTTGAAGAAGGCCGGGAGAAGAGAAACCGAGCCCTCATCAGGTTGGCTGGCACGATCAAATGGGCGAGGGACTTCAAGGGAAATGTCTATTGAGATATCATAGCATTGTCGGAGCAGGGCCAGATCATCCTCAGATATCTTGGAAGGTTGATTCATATCCAATGTCGAGCAGTCGAGTTCACCGGGCTCCGAATCCTTCCGAGGAATTCTGTGGTGATAAGTGTCTTCTTCAATTTCGGAGGGAGTAGGGGTGGTATCAGGGTCCTCTATGTCGGGTGCCCCCGAGCTTGAGGAAAGTTCTTCGGCACGAGGAGACAAAGGATTTGCAGGGTTTGCCGAGGAAGGCTCGATGACAGACATTTATGACAAACAGAGTGGGTGAAAAGGTCAGTCAATGGTTAATTTCGAATTATCAAGAACTCGGTCAGTTACCCTAGATTTCTGGGAACCTGAGCCTGTGGTCTTTATATGCCCTAGCAATAGTCACAAACAGAAAACTTGTTCCTAGCAACATAAAGCCAAACACAAACCTATTACCAATCATTCCTACCAAACACATATACACAACGAAAATCCCAAAACAAAGACGTGTTTCACCACATACAGAAAAAACACAGACAAACTCAAAAAAGAAAAACAGCAGAGTTCACAACTCGTGAAACGTAAAGCAAGGAGGTCGTTCAGAGACTTACTTGGTTCTTCTTGAAGGATTGAAGGTTGCTCTGTGTGGCCTGGTCGTTCGTTGATTTCACTGGTCACGGTTGGGAGAGAAAAGAGTTCTTGCAATTGGGGAAATTCAAATTTTCATAAAAGAAGTGAAAAAGGTTTGTTTTGCCTTCTTATAGTCAGACCGATGCATTTGAAGTCGTTGGATTGAACAAGAGCGTCGGATGTACGCCACATGTCGCCTTCAGAAGTGATCTGCCAGAGTTGGATGGATGGCTGAGATTGGGCGTCTTTTGAGTTTGCGGTGACGGTCGGTTTACTTGTTTTTTGGCGGGACACCGGCGGATGGTTGACAAGTGTCAGGCTCAGATAAAACCCTAGAAGTGATTTGGTGGAAATTTAATGGGATGTGACGGTTGCGCGTCTCAAGGAACGGTTTCCAAAAGGGTAATAAAGAGGTTCCGCTTTGGTTGGAAAGAGATCAGACCGAGCATAGAAATTGTACCGAGGATAAGATGATTTCAGACCGATGAGTTTTCTCTTTTAGTTTTGATTGCGAAGGTCGACCACCAGTTTATCAACCAAACCATTCTTTTTATAGTTCCCGGTACCAACTCGTATACTCGTTGGAACCGAGAACTAGGGGACAGATGTTGGTGGTAAATTCTGGTACCAATGCATTTGAACAATATGGCAAGGGTGTTGGGTTTCTAAGGTCAAACCAATATCATTACAAGCATAAAATCATATGAATACGTAAAGAAGTATAGCGGAAATATACTTACTTTGATCGGTTATAGGATGTGTAGAGTTCAAAAATTTGCTCTCTTTGAAGTTGTTCCAAGCTCCGCCAAGTTGTGTATCAAGCTCCAAGCTTTAACTTTTTGAATTCCAAACTCAATGGATGTTTCCCTATCACCTTTGTATGAATCCTTGTAAGTGCTAGCTCTTGAAAATTTTGCAACAAAATTTCCAATTTTACCTTTGTATCTCACGACAATGTGAAGAAAATGAAGAAGAGAGAATTCGGTTGGGAGAGAGAGAGAGAAGAAGTGTGATGTGTTGACTTATTTTTTATTTCTAAAATCTAAAAACCATATACCAAAATCAATTTTAGGTAAATGTCTTTCATCTCACCAACTTGTGTGTTAAACAAGTTATCAACCACCCACCAAATTCTATCAACAAAAAGTTGATTAAAGTGACTAGGTGATGTGACTTGTGATGTGACTTGTGGGCCCCACTTGATTCAAAATCCGAGTGGGCCCGCAAACACATTTCGGACTCGGGTTCGTTAATTCCGAATTAACGAATTTTCCGTTGCGACGTAATTAAATCAAATTTAATTAAATAATTATGCCTTGCAAAATTACTATTAAAGTCGCTCGTGAATTAATTCTAAATTAATTCGTTTGCCCGAATTAAAATCAAATTTTAATTCTGTTATGAAATCTAATTTCATATAATATATCGAATATATTATTTAATCGATTAATTCTGAATTAATCGTTCTCTCTCTTTTATTTGAATTTTATCCCAGATATATTATCGCCGTAATTAATCCTAGATTAATTTTCTCTCTTCTAATTAATCCCAGATTAATTATGTTTGAGTCATACGTCATCGGTAAATCTTCGAGAAGCGACCCATGAGATCCCTGGATATGTTGGCAGTAAATCCGATCGTCGGACTATCCGAACACGTGCGTACCTCGTACCACGTTCTTACCGATTTATGAGACATGGTTTGCTTCTAGCAAAGCGCCGTGCCTACCAAATTCTCCAGAAATATTCTTTAAGGAATATATAATCTATAATAGGCGTAGTATACGTAGTATTGCGTATAACGATCCAGTATCTGATGTCACATGCAAGGCCTGGGGCTGGAATAGTGTCTGCCCCGTACGAAGCATATATCGGATCACAAGCAACTAGTCTCTATAATCGGATAATCATGACCTTGTCATATTATCCCGATAGTTGCAACATAATAGAGAACTGATTTTGTATCCATGCGTGATCATCATCTCCATATGACTGAAGTGATACTTTTGTCTTGACATCACACCCAATACACTACGATTCTCAATAAACCCAGAAGATGCGTACACAGAACCTGTTAAAGTCCCCAACGACCAAAACCAAAGCGTATTGATTGTCGCAAGTACTAGCGATGCAAGTCTTAGGTTATGACCAAATACACATACCCTGAAGCGGATTCCCATAGACACATAATCATACTACCAATGGGATTCTGCGGGGTCTATCCAGAGCGAAGCTGTTTCCGTACCATCGGTAAACACAACCTCCTATCACACTTGCATAAGTATCCAATACTTAAATATATGAGAACTATGTTGTTACGCTTCCATAACACGCACAAGTGCAATACTAGTCTATTATGCATTATCGATGTCCAGTCTCGATAATACTACGACTAGGGATATTTAATGATTAAACCTTTTTGGATTGATATTGTCTCATATCTCATAATCTGGAACTAATCATAAGGACTTTTATCATTTATATATTTAAGTAATCTAATTACAAAATTATAAAATACAATTTCCATTGTCACATAGTTAATTTGTACAAAAAACCACAATGTCTTGTACAAATAGTGACGCTATGGGTCATAATAGTCTAATAATCTCTCACTTGGCCAATAGCCAGTCACTAAAGCATCTAACACCTGAACTATGTACATGTCGCTCAAACTTTTGCTGTGGAATGGCTTTCGTCAGCGGATCTGCAATGTTGTCCTTTGATGCGACTGTAGGCATTGCATTTTACATATAAGTCCCGATGATGAGTCTCGTACAGAGGCACTACTCTTTAGGTTGTGGAAGTCGCGAGAAACGAATGTCGGAATGGGAAATTCAGAATAAGTATGTCATCGGATTTAATTCACATGTTCACTGCTTTAGTTCGTGCTGCGTTCGTGAACACGTTCGAATATCAAGCAGATTGCGGGCGTTCGTGTAGCGTTCGAATCGGCATTTGAACAGTGTCGGTACTTCTGGTTTTGTTGCTAGCCTCACGCCCAAGCCCAATTAGCCCACCAAAACCCACCCAAATAACAAAACACATATTTAACACATGGTGAAATTAAAAAAAAAAATAAATCTAAAAAATCACATACCTTATTAAAACAAATCAAATAAATCCATTCTTAATTTGAATAAATCACCTCCCTAATTTAATTAGATGTTTTTTCTTGTGAGATACTAATTAGAAATATTCCCCAATAATTTCATGATTCCCTTTCCTATTCACACAAGAGAAACCCTAGCATTTGCCTATAAAAGAAACACAAATCCAACCATTGCTCTCTCCTAGCTCTACACGCCCAAGACAAGAATAGCAAGTAAAATAATTCTCTTCTCCTCCTCCCTCTAGCAACCGAAAACATCACCACAAAACACTTTTTCCTTGCACGCATACAGCCCTCTAAAACAGCCCTGCAGTGACCGGATAAACTGCCTTAAAACACACCACCGTAACCCCGAAAAATGTCCCCGAAACTGCACTGCAGTGACCAAAAAATCACCCCCCCAAACAGCAGCCCAAACACCGAAAATAGTAGCCAAAAAATAGTCCATTAATATAGCAAGACAGTGACAAAAAAACTACACTTTAAAACCCTTAAATTACCGCAAGAAACAGCAGTAAAACAACTGCAAAACAGTGGAAACTATAGCTCAAAATTACGAAGCAGCGAACGAGAGGAGTGGACCAGTGAACCGGAGGAGTTGCGGAGCATCAACCCTTCCGACGGTCGTGTAACGCACTTTCGAGAGACGACCTAAGAGGTTAGACCTGAGGGCACCCTTCTTATTTATTCTCATCTTTTTTCTATTGTTTATTAGAATTCCTTCGCATGAGAGTCGTTTGTTGATATATGTTGTGGTCCTTGAATGAATGGAACATGTGTTCTCTTTTGTGGTATATCGGATGGAAACCCAGACGTAAATTCCGTAGCCGAATCCGAATGGACGGTATTGCAGTTTGCACTCGGGATACAATGCCACGTACCACTTGAGAGATTCACACATTTCGTTTCATACAATGCGCCGGACGGAGTATGTTTGATTGAATGTGAGATATGTTTAATCGAGCATACGAGGTCCTATATTACTGTTGTCTTTATTTTATATGCATTGTAATATAATGCGCATGGGCTAACTAGGGTGGATTAACGGTCCTCTATTCGAGGGAAATGCCTGAAGGCTACCTTTACCATGATGTTTTGTCGCGCCTTTTATTATGACATTTACCCTTTGCATATCATTGCTTTATTTACGCATGCATTGCATTCTTGTGTGCATGGGCTAACTTGGGTGGATTAAAGGTCCTCTATTCGAGGGAAATGCCTAAAAGGCTACCTTTTCCACGATGTTTTGCCACGCCGGATGAGGTACACCCGATTGAATGTGAAATATGTTCCATCGGGCACACGAGATCCTACATTGTGTATTTGTTTATCCATATATTTGTTTGTGTCATTTCAGATGCCATTTTGGTAATCTCGTTCGAACGCGTTTCCAAACGCTACACGAACGTATGCATTATATCTCATCTCGTTCGAACGTGTTTACGAACGATACATGAACGTATGCATTCTGTCTTATTCCGTTCGAACGCGTTTACGAACGCTACACGAATGTAAGCATTCTATCTTATTTCCGTTTGAACGCGCCTCAGAAGGCTACTCGAACGCTTGCATTTTGTTTACCGTTCGAACACGTTTACGAATGCTACTCGAACGCGCTTGCATTTTATTGTATCATGCATCAGGTCTCATCTCATTCAAACGTGTTATCAAACGCTATACGAATGCGGACATTCTATTTATCATTCGAACGCGTTATCAAACGCTACTCGAACGCTTGCATTCTGTTTACCGTTCAAACGTGTTTACGAACGCTACACGAACGCGCACACACTGGACAGATTACTTTTTCATGTTTCATGCATGTTTGTTCCCCTAGTCATTCCCTTCCCCATCATATGTTTAGTTAGCTCTCTTCAATATTTATGCACTTAATTGCCTCTCTTTAATATGCATGCTCGTACAATGATTGTTTGTTTGCGTCTCTGTGTTTATCAATATAATGTGTTTATGAAATTATATGCTTTCCGTTATTCAAATTTATTTTTTTTATGCATGAACTTAGAAGTAGATTATCCTTGGAAATATATGTTGCTTAGGATTGGTTAGATTATTGCACAAATCATATCATTACAAGTGGCATAAGTAAGGGACCATTCCGAACCCAACGGTTTGAGGTCTTCCCTTGCGAGGGGTGAGTGCGGCCTTAAATCATTTTCCCGGTTCACACCGGGTGGCGACTCCATGTTATTCTCGGATTTAGTTCCCCTGTGGGCTACTCCGTACTACCAACTAGGCCGCGAGCCTAGAATAGTGTCACCAATTTATGTGTCCTACAGTCTGGCGACTCCATTGGGGATAGATAATTGGCCCCGAAATAATGTCTTGTAGTGATTGTGATTTGTGCTTTAGGTAATTATGTCTATTGTGGGTCGAAGGGGTTTAATCAAAGGCATTATTAGAGCTAAGTAATGGTTTGGTGTCTTTCTTCATTCACTACTTTTCTATAAGGAAAAGCTTAAGGCACCTAAATAATCATTACTCGTAGCCTACTGTGATGGACTAATTTGGAGGACTCGTTGTTTATTCCTGTCACCAAGCGATAAGAGCCTAAGAGGCTTGGTTTTTAAGAGATTTTGCTCCGTCCTCCCTCTGGGTAATCTACAGTGGGATATCCATTTGATAGTCGGTCGCGCACCATAACTCGTTGGCACGTACCGTAAGGTATAAAAAATGTGTGCTCACTTGGTCGCTTGAACCCTTGAGTGGGGAGACCTAGTTGTGGGCAATCCTTCGTCAACGAGAGCCTTTGTCTACACTCCCGAAAACCCACAAGTATACCATAGTTGTATGACCTATAGTAACTATTTCCTTGTGCTTATGGACCATCCTCATTTGGATGCAGTTGGACTCCTTGTCAGAAATGCGAACTTGTTGGGGCATTTAAACTAGGACGAGTTCGTATCCTATGACAATTGGGCCAAAAACTTCAGAAATGTCGATGGGCCGCTCTGTAGAAATTATTGCTTTATGCTTGAATTATCTCTTTATGCTTGTATTTGGGGACCATCCTCATTTGGATGCAGTTGGACTTCTTTTCAGAAATGCGAACTTGCTGGGCCATTTAAACTGGGTCGAGTTCGTATCCTATGACAATTGGGCCAAAAGTTTCTAAAATATTGATGGGTCATCCTGTGTTTGGGCCCCTTATCATTTGAAGTTGTTTAACCATGTTATCACAAAGGTGTAAACCTGTTGGGCCTTTTCAACTGGGACAAGTTTGCACCTTGCAATAATATGATTGAAGCTTTAAAATGACAAGAGGCCAACTTATATATTCCATGCATTGTACGCATAAATGCTGACTGAGAATTTTAAAAGACACCATAGATTCTCGTTGGGTTAGGAAAAAGGGAAGACTTATCAAAAGGTCAGTAGAAAACATGAGTGAATCAGAGAACGAGGTATCCCATATGGATCAGTTGGAAACCAATCTCACCAAGGTTACTGAACAGTTGTAAGCCTTGACTGCCGCTATGGCCAATATGGTTGTGCCCCGTGCTAAGGGAAACTCTGAGAATGAGAGGTGTAAAGACCTCGACTAGATTGAATGATGATAGCTCGGGTTTTGATGATGATATGGCTAAATATGCTGCGGGGAAAATGGCAGGGTCTCAAATTGAACTGCAGAAACTCCGAGATCAGGTAGAGTCGGTTACCCGTAAGATGAGGGGCAAACACGAAGACTTGTTGGATTATGAGGTAATGACGTTTGAGGAACAGTTGCCAGCTCGGTTTAAAATTCCGGATATAGCCAAGTTCAATGGGAACGGGGACCAAGGGTCCATCTCCGGCAGTATGTTTCAGTTATGAGTTCAGTGGGTCTATCCAAGCGTCAGGTTCAGAAAATGTTTGGGATGTCACTCGAAGGGGTACCCGTGGTATGGTATCACAGCTTGGAGAGGAAGATCAATGAGGATTAGAGGGAATTGGCAGAGGCCTTCTTGAGACAGTATGTTATAGATCTGGAGATCGACTTGTCACTCCGGGACTTGGAAAATACCAAGCAGAAGCCAGAAGAAAACTTCAAGGAATATGTAGATCGTTGGAGGAGCCAGCTTTTGAAAATGCAGACTCGGCCCTCAGAGAAGGACCAGATAAAGATGATTATCAAGGGTACTAAGCCCTCAATTTATGGAAAGCTGGGGAGAATGACCTCCATGATTACTGATTTTCGACAGTTGAGGGAGACTGTCATGGATATTGAAGAAGAAGAAGCTGAGAACATAAGTTCTATAGCCTGAATAGGAGGCCCATTGGGGGACCATCAGGTACCAAGCCTGTTGCTGCTGAGATTGCTGCTATCCGGAACCGGCGTTTCTCCAACCTGGGTAGACCCTTGTCTAAGGTATTGGAGAAGTTAAAGGGACAAGGACTTCTGAAACCCCTAGAGACCAAACCACTTCCACACCCACCACCACCGCATCTCAACCTGAACCACTATTGACATTTCCATCAACAGAAGGGCCATGACACTGACAATTGTGCCCGCCTCCGCCATGAAATCCAGGACCTTATAGACTCCCAAAAAATACCCGACCCTGAAAAAGAACAGCCTAACACACATAAAACCCCCTGTTGAATTACCACTCTGTCCCACCACCAACCTATATGATAAACTCTAGCCTACCCGAAAGCCTTGTCCTCAAATCCTTTGACCACCAAGCCTTCTGCCTGGGAATTTGGGATAGCAACAGTGAGGATGAAACAGAACAGGGGAAGAATTTCTGGGAAGACTTCTCCAGTAGTGATGAAGAAGGAGGTGAGAGGAATGACACGCAGCAAGTGTTTCTACAATGATACGGCTGAGAAGAGTAAGGAAGTGTTGACAGAAGAGAGAAGTGCCGGAAAATGTGGATAATACTAAAAGGGATACGGTGCTGCGCCAGCTAAAAAAGACACGGGCACAGGTCAGCATCTGGGAATTGTTGTGTTCGTCACAGGAGCACAGGCGTGCTATGGTTGAAGCCTTGAGCAAAATAATAGTACCAGAGGGTGCTACTCATGCAATGTTTGTAGGGTCAGTACAGGAGGAAACCTTGCAGGCAGTAATTTTTTCTGATAAGAACTCCCGACATAGGGAAGAAATCACAACAAGCCACTATTTATCAGGGCTGAAGTGAGGGGCAAGAGGACATCTTGTGTAATGATAAATGATGGCTCATCTATCAATGTTTGACCATTGAAGATTTTGGCGAGGTTGGAATGAAGGCAACTGATCTGGATCCCTCCAATATGACTATCAAATCTTATGATGATAGCAAGTGAGGAGTTGAGGGTATATTTTTCGCAGTAGTCAAGGTTGGCCCGATTGAGGATGAGGTTGAGTTCACAGTGCTGGATATCCCGGCCACTTTTGCTTTGTTATTGGGAAGGTCGTGGTTCCACAAGCTTGGGGGCGTGCCCTCCACTCTGCATCAGGTTATTAAGTTTCCATACGGGGGAGAGATTGTCACCATCCGAGTTGAGGTAGACAGTACTGTGACCACTTTGGAAATACAACATTTCACAAGGTTACAAGTGTCAGCAACTTTTGAGGAGTGGGTGGATCCAAAGGTGGTTGGGATCATGGAGAAGATGAATTTTGAGCAGGGTAAAGGTTCAACATTGCCGAACTTTAAGGGGCAGACTACCCGGAGAGGGTTGGGATACATGTCTGATGAGGATAAGCCGAAAGCCAAGAGAAAGGGTTGAGCTGATGGAATGTTTTGTAAAGGCAACGGGATATCAGAGAGAACCTGAACCGGTGTAGAAGTCAATTGTATTATAGTGCCGGTTTGAGATCTTTCAGGATGTAATAAGTGAGAAGTCACTGGCATCAGAAATTGCGCGAAGAAGGAGAAACGAGAATGGAAGAAGAGTGATGAAGTTGGAGAGCCTGACCCTCGAGGAAAATGAGGAAGACCCAGCTGTGGGAGATGAAGCATCTGTGGAGGATGAAGATGTTTATCTCTCTGATTTATTTGAATGTATTCCTGCATCTGCTAGCAATAAAGACAATCATTTTGCTTACTCGTCTGAGTCTCTCCCTTTCAATTTGCACGACTTGAGTATATTTGATATCAGCTCAACCAGAACAAATGCATTTAACCTTGGTACACCTAAGAGCCCCATGGAAATTCTAATTGCAAGTGAGGTTACCTCTGAGGAGCGGGAAAAATTAGAAGAAATATTCGCCAAATATGCCAAAGTGTTTGCTTGGTCCTATGAGGACATGCCTGGAGTCGACAGAAGCATCGTCCAGCATACAATACCAACTTATCCAAATATGAAGCCAATGAAACAAAAACTTCGACGGATGAGACCTGAGTGGGCCAAGAAAGTCAGAAAGGAAGTCAAGAAACATATAGATGGGGTTCCTAGAAGTGGGGAAGTATCCTGAGTGGTTGGCAAATATTGTGCCGGTGCCGAAGAAAGACGGGAAAGTCAAAATGTGTATGGATTACAGAGATCTTAACAAGGCTTGCCCGAAAGATGATTTTCCTCTACCTCATATAGATGTGCTAGTTGACAGTGCGGCCTTATCTGCCATGTATTCAATTGCAGATGGGTTTTCAGGATACAATCAGGTTCTCATGGCTGAAGAAGACAAGCACAAGACTGCCTTTGTCACTGAGTGGGGCACATATTGTTACAAGGTAATGCCGTTTGGGCTCAAGAATGCAGGAGCTACTTATCAGCGGATGGACACTACACTATTCCACGAGTTGATGCACAAAGAGATTGAAGTATATGTGGATTATATGATGGTGAAATCAGAGACAAGAATTGGGCATATAGAAGCACTGGAGAAGTTCCTTCAGAGAGTTTACAAATACAACTTGCGGTTGAATCCCAAGAAATGTGTGTTTGGGGTAACATCAGGAAAGTTTCTGGGACATACAGTGGGAATGGGAGGAATAAAGGTAGAATTTGAGAAGATCAAAGCAATCACAGAGATGCCAGCACCGAAGACTGAGAAAGAAATTAGGGCATTCCTCGGAAAATTCAATATATCAGTCGGTTCATCGCCAAGTTGATGTCAGTATGTGAGCCTATCTTCAAACTGCTGAGAAAAGACCAACCAGTGAAATGGAATGAGCAATGTCAAACAGCCTTCGACAAGATCAGAGAATACTTGGTAAAGCCTTCTGTATTGAAACCTCTGAGACCTGGCAGACCTTGATATTGTATTTGGCCATTGAATCAGATGCACTGGGGGCAATGATGGTACAGGCAGATGAGACAGGGGTAGATCATGCAGTCTACTATCTCATTAAGAAGATGCTTCCGTATGAATCCCGTTATCAAGAAGTAGAGAAGATCTATTTAGCAGTGGTATTGGCGTCCAGAAAACTGCGGCATTACTTCCAGTCTTACAATATCCAGGTGGTAGCCAAAGAAAATCCCTTGAAGTATCTACATTCAGTACCTTCGCTAGTGGGGAAGTTGGGCAGATGGTTAGTGTTGCTGACAGAGTTTGACATTGAGTATCTCACCTCCAAGTAATCAAGGGGCGAGCCGTAGCAGAGTTCCTGGCATTGCAACCTATTGAAGGGGATCAGTACAAGTTTGAATTCCCAGATGAAGAGATCCAAGCAATAACAGTTCAAGGATGGAAGATGTATTTCGACGGCGCAGTGAATTACAAAGGAGCCGGAATTGGGATCGTGATAGTGATCCCCGATGGAGAAACCTTGCCTATGGCCAAGAGGTTGACGTTCGTAGTAACTAACAACATGGCCGAGTATGAAGCATGTGTTTTTGGATTACTGCATTGATAGCCTTGAAGGCTGACAGCGTGGAGGTCTATGGAGATTTGATGTTGGTAGTCCGACAGATGCAGGGAGAATGGGAATTGAAGGAAGAACGGTTGAAACCTTACCTTTTTCACCTCAGAAAGTTGGCACAGACTATCCCCGATTGTAAGTTTCAGCACTTGCCGCGAGAAGAGAATCAGATGGCAGACGCATTAGCTACACTTGCAGAGACTTGGGAAAATCCAGAGAAATTAGTGATGAAACCACTGGTACTGACAACGGCAAGCAGACCCATTTATGAGATAGAAAGAGTTCTGGAAGTGGAGGTCGACGATAGAAAACCTTGGTACCATGATATTCAGCAATACTTGGAACTCAGAGAACTCCCAGAAGAAGCAAGCAGAAAAGATAGAATAGCTATTCAGAAGTTAGCTTCTCAGTATGTGGTTTTGAAAGGAGAATTATACAAGAGACAGGTAAATGGCGTTCAGCTGAAGTGTTTGAGAAAATAAGAAGCTCAGAAGATAATGGAAGAAGTACATGCCGGGGTATGTGGACCGCACATGAATGGGTTGAACTTGTCTCGCAAGATTGTAAGACAAGGCTTCTACTGGTTGACCATGGAGACAGACTGTGCAAAGCTGGTAAAACATTGTCATGATTGTCAAGCACACGGTAATTTGAACCATCTGCCTCACACAGAGTTACACAGGCTATCAGAGCCATGGCCTTTCTCAGCATGGGGAATTGATATGATCGGGGAGATTCGATCGAATGCATCGAATGGACATCGTTTCATGGTAGTGGCAGTGGACTACTTCTCAAAATGGGTGGAAGCCGAGTCATTTCGTAACGTCACAGCAAAGCAGATGGCGAAGTTCATAGCTCGGAACATCATATATCGATATGGGATGCCGCATCATGTAGTGACAGATAACGGAGTTCATTTTCAAGGGGAAACGAAGGCAATGCTACAGATATATGGGATAGGACATCACAAGTCGTCACCTTACCGACCGCAGGCAAATGGGGCAGTCGAGGCAGCCAACAAGACAGTAAAGAAGATATTAGCCAAGATGACAGAAAATTGCAAAGATTGGGCCGATAAGTTGCCATACGCCCTGTGGGGGTACAGAACATCAGTGAGAACATAAACGGGAGCCACGCCTTACTCTTTGGTCTACGGAATGGAAGCAGTGCTGCCAGTGGAAGTTGAGATACAATCCCTGCGGGTTCTAGCAGAAGTAGAGTTGCATGAACAGGATTGGGCCTCACAGAGATTTGAACAATTAGCAATACTGAATGAAAAAATGATGAAGTCCTTGCATCACATGTAGATATATCAGAAGAGACTAGCCCGAGCATTCAACAAGAAGGTGCGTCCTACTAAAATCAGAAAGATTGAAACAGTACTTCACTTGAGAAAGAGAAGACCTGGCAGAAGACCTAACCCAACGGGATAAGGAATTCATGCATGCATGCATACACATAACGTATTTGCATTCTTTTTTATGTTTGTTTTGTTTTGTATTCACATGAGAGAAGGAGAAAGCGGCAAATGCAAGCCAACTAGAAGCAGCGACACAACAATATCAGTTCCGGGAAGGAATCCCAGGGTTGAGGCCCATATCAGCATCAGTTTTGGGGATGAGTTCTAGGATCGTGACCCACATCATCAGCAGTTTTGGGGATGCGTCCCAAAGTCGTGGCCCACATCATCAGTAGTTTTAGGGATGTGTCCTAGGGTCGTGGCCCACATCATCAGCAGTTTTGGGGATGCGTCCCAGGGTCGTGATCCACATCATCAACAGTTTTGGGGATACGTCCTAGGGTCGTCACCCACATCAGCATCAGTTTTTGGGATGAGTCCCAGGGTCGTGACCCACATCATCAGCAGTTTTGGGGATGCACATCATCGGCAGTTTTGGGGATGCGTCCCAGGGTCGTGACTCACATCAGCATCAATTTTAGGGATGAGTCATAGGGGTTGAGGGCCATATCAGCATCAGTTTTGGGGATGAGTCTCAGGGTCGTGACCCACATCATCAGTAGCTTTGGGGATGCGTCCCAGGGTCGTGGCCCACATCATCAGTAGTTTTAAAATGCGTGCCAGGGTCGTGACCCACATCATCATCATTTTTGGGGATGCGTCACAGGGTCGTGACCCACATCATCAACAGTTTTGGGGATGCGTCCCAAGGTCTTGACCCACATCATCAGCAGTTTTGGGGATGCGTCACAGGATCGTGACCCATATTGTCAACATTATCGAGATGCGTCCCAAGGTCGAGGCCCCCGTTTTCGGTTGCAGTTATCGGGATGCGTCCCAGGGTCGTTGGCCCCCTGCATCATCAGTTTTGGGGAAGCGTCCCAGGATCGTGACCCATATTGTCAGTGGTATTGGGATGCGTCCCAAGGTCGAGGCCCCCGTTGTCAGTTGCAGTTATTGGGATGCGTCCCAGGATCGAGGTCCACTGTATCATCAACTCAGCTCAAAGCAGCAGGAAAGTCAGGTGGCAGCTGGCGAGCCAGGTAAGTAAAAATTCATTGCACAACTTTGATAGGATTGTCATTGTCACACACTGCACAAGTCCCATAAAAGTGGGGGCGAATGTAGGCACTGCATTTTGCATATAAGTCCCGATGATGAGTCTCGTATGGAGGCACTACTCTTTAGGTTGCGGATGTCGCGGGAAACAAATGTCGGAAGGGGAAATTCAGAATAAATATGTCATCGGATTCAATTCACATGTTCACTGCTTTCGTTCGTGCTGCGTTCGTGAACACCTTCGAACGTCAAGTAGATTGCAGGCGTTCGTGTAGCGTTCGAATCGGCATTCGAACGGTGTCTGTACTTCTGGTTTTGTTGCTAGCCTTACGCCCAAGCCCAATTAGCCCACCAAAACCCACCCAAATAACAAAACACATATTTAACACATAGTGAAATTAAAACAAATCAAATAAAATCTAAATAATCACATACCTAATTAAAAAAAATCAAATAAATCCATTCCTAATTTGAATAAATCACCTCCCTAATTTAATTAGATGATTTCCTTGTGAGATACTAATTAGAAATATTCCCCCATAATTGCATGATTCTCTTTCCTATTCACACAAGAGAAACCCTAGCCTTTGCCTATAAAAGAAACACAAATCCAACCCTTGCTCTCTCCTAGCTCTACACGCCCAAGACAAGAATAGCAATCAAAATAATTCTCTTCTCCTCCTCCCTCTAGCAACCGAAAACATCACCCATAAACACTCCTTCTTTGCACGCATATGGCCCTCTAAAACAGACCTGCAGTAACCGAATAAACTACCTTAAAACACACCACCGTAACCACTGAAAACAGTCCTCGAAACTGCACTGCAGTGACCAAAAAATCACCCCCCAAATAGCAGCCCAAACATTGAAAATAGTAGCCAAAAAATAGTCCATTAATATAGCAAAACAGTGGTAAAAAAAACTACACTTTAAAACCCTTAAATTACCGCAAGAAACAAGAGTAAACAGCTACAAAACAGAGGAAACGACAGCTCAAAATTACGAAGCAGTGAACGAGAGCAGTGGACCAGTGAACCGGAGGAGTTGCAGAGCATCAACCCTTCCGGCGGGCGTGTAACGCACTTTCGAGAGACGACCTAAGAGGTTAGACCTGAGGGCACCCTTCTTATTTATTCTCATCTTTTTTCTGTTTTTTATTAGAATTCCTTTGCATGAGAGTCGTTTGTTGATATATGTTGTGGTCCTTAAATGAATGGAACATGTGTTCTCTTTTGTGGTATATCAGATGGAAACCCGGAAGTAAATTCCGTAGCCGAATCCGAATAGACGGTATTGCGGTTTGCACTCGGGATACAATGCCACGTACCACTTGAGAGATTCACACATTTCGTTTCATCCAACCTTGTATTCGAGCATGATTGGGTTGCTAGTATGTTATTTATTTTTTAAGCATGATTTATTCGTTAGTATGCTATTACTTTCTGCATGTTACTTATTTATGCATGATGATATAGTGCGCATGGGCTAACTAGGGTGGATTAAATGTCCTCTATTCGAGGGAAATGCCTAAAAGGCTAACTTTTCCACGATGTTTTGCCGCGCCGGACGGAGTATATTTGATTGAATGTGAGATATGTTTAATCGAGCATACGAGGTCCTATATTACTGTTGTCTTTATTTTATATGCATTGTAATATAATGCGCAGGGGCTAACTAGGGTGGATTAAAGGTCCTCTATTCGAGGGAAATGCATGAAGGCTACCTTTACCACGATGTTTTGCCGCGCCTTTTATTATGTCATTTACCATTTGCATATCATTGCTTTATTTACGCGTGCATTGTAATCTTGAGCGCATGGGCTAACTAGGGTGGATTAAAGGTCCTCTATTCGAGGGAAATGCCTAAAAGGCTACCTTTTCCATGATGTTTTGCCGCGATGGACGAGGTGCACCCGATTGAATGTGAAATGTGTTCCATCGGGCACATGAGGTCCTACATTGTGTATTTGTTTATCCATATATGTGTTTGTGTCATTTCAGATGTCATTTTGGCAATCTCGTTCGAACGCGTTTCCAAACGCTACACGAACGTATTCATTCTGTCTCATCTCGTTCGAACGTATTTACGAATGCTACACAAACGTATGCATTATGTCTTATTCGTTCGAACGCGTTTACGAACGCTACACAAACGTAAGCATTCTATCTTATTTCCATTCTAACGCGCCTCAGAACGCTACTCGAACGCTTGCATTCTGTTTACCATTCGAACTCGTTTACGAATACAACTCTAACGCGCATGCATTTTATTGTATCATGCATCTGGTCTCATCCCATTCGAATGTATTATCAAACGCTATACGAACGCAAACATTATGTTTATCATTCGAACGCGTTATCAAACGCTACTCGAACACTTGCATTCTGTTTACCATTCGAACACGTTTACGAATGCTACACGAACGCGCACACACTGGACAGATTCTCTTATCATGTTTCATGCATGTTTGTTCCCCTAGTCATTCCCTTCCCCATCATATGTTTAGTTAGCTCTCTTCAATATTTATGCACTTAATTTCCTCTCTTTAATATGCATGCTCGTACAATGATTGTTTATTTTCGTCTCTGTGTTTATCAATATAATGTGTTTATGAAATTATATGCTTGCCGTTATTCCAATTTATTTTTTTTTATGCATGAACTTAGAAGTAGATTATCCTTGGAAATATATGTTGCTTAGGCTTGGTTAGATTATTGCACAAATCATATCATTACAAGTGGCATAAGTAAGGGACCATTCCAAACCCAACGGTTTGAGGTCTTCCTTGCGAGGGGTGAGTGCGGCCTTAAATCATTTTCCCGGTTCACACCGGGTGGCGACTCCATGTTATTTCTCCTGTTTAGTTCCCCCATGGGCTACTCCGTACTCCCAACTAGGCCGCGAGCCTAGAACAGCGTCGCCGATTTCTGTGTCCTACAGTCTGGCGACTCCACTGGGGATAGAGAATTGGCCCCGAAATAATGTCTTGTAGTGATTGTGATTTGTGCTTTAGGTAACTGTGTCTATCGTGGGTCGAATGGGTTTAATCAAAGGCATTATTAGAGTTTGGTGTCTTTCTTCATTCACTACCTTTCTATAAGGAAAAGTTGAAGGCACCTAAATAATCATTACTCGTAGCCTACTGTGATGGACTAATTTGGAGGACTCGTTGTTTATTCCTGTCACCAAGCGATAAGAGCCTAAGAGACTTGGGTTTTTAAGAGAGTTCGCTCTGCCCTCCCTCTGGGGAATCTATAACGGGAAATCCATTTAACAGTCGGTCACGCACCATAACTCGTTGGCACGTACCATAAGGTATAAAAAAAGTGCGCTCACTTGGTCGCTTGAACCCTTCACTGGGGAGACCTAGTTGTGGGCAATCCTTCGTCAACGAGAGCCTTTGTCTACACTCCCGCAAACCCACACGTAGACCAAAGTTGTATGACCTATAGCAACTATTTCCTTGTGCTTATGGACCATCCTCATTTGGATGAAGTTGGACTCCTTGTCAGAAATGTGAACTTGTTGGGCCATTTAAACTGGGACGAGTACGTATCCTATGACAATTGGGCCAAAAGCTTCTGAAATGTCGATGGGCCGCTCTGTAGAAATTATTGCTTTATGCTTGAAATATCGCTTTATGCTTGTATTTGGGGACCATCCTCATTTGGATGCAGTTGGACTTCTTGTCAGAAATGCGAACTTGTTGGGCCATTTAAACCGGGTCGAGTTCGTATCCTATGATAATTGGGCCAAAAGTTTCTAAAATACCGATGGGTCATCCTGTGTTTGGGCCCCTTATCATTTGAAGTTGTTTAACCATGTTATCGCAAAGGTGTAAACCTGTTGGGCCCTTTCAACTGGGACAAGTTTGCACCTTGCAATAATATGATTGAAGCTTTAAAATGACAAGAGGACAACTTATATATTCCATGCATTGCACGCATACATGCTGACTGAGAATTTTAAAAGACACCATAGATTCTCGTTGGGTTAGGAAAGAGGGAAGACTTATCAAAAGGCCAGTAGCAAACATGAGTGAATCAGAGAACGAGGTATCCCATATGGATCAGTTGGAAACCAATCTCACCAAGGTTACTGAACAGTTGCAAGCTTTGACTGCCGCTATGGCCAATATGGTTGTGCCCCGTGTTGGGGGAAACTCTGAGAATGAGAGGTGTGAATACCCTTCGACTAGATTGAATGATGATAGCCCGGGTTTGATGATGATATGGCTGAATATGCTGCGGGGAAAATGGCAGGGTCTCAAATTGAACTGCATAAATATATGTTGCTTAGGCTTGGTTAGATTATTGCACAAATCATATCATTACAAGTGGCATAAGTAAGGGACCATTCTGAACCCAACGGTTTGAGGTCTTCCCTTGCGAGGATTGAGTGCGGCCTTAAATCATTTTCCCGGTTCACACCGGGTGGCGACTCCATGTTATTTCTCCGATTTAGTTCCCCCGTGGGCTACTCCGTACTCCCAACTAGGCCGCGACCCTAGAAAATCGTCTCCAATTTCTGTGTCCTACAGCGACCTTCTCGATCTTTACATCGCCACGATGTATGATCTCACGAATCAGATGGAAACGTCGAAGAACATGCTTGGATCGTTGATGAGACCGCGGTTCCTTAGCCTACGTTATAGCCCCGTTATTGTCATAATACAATAGAACGGGCTCAGCTGCTAACGGAAATACTCCTAATCCAATTAGGAATTTACGGATCCAAACTGCCTCTTTTGTTGCTTCAGCTGCAGCAATATACTCCGCTTCTGTTGTTGAATCGGCAACAGTCTCTTGGTTGGAAGATTTCCAGCTTACTACTCCGTTGTTCAAACAAAATATGTACCCAGATTGCGACTTACAGTCGTCTTTATCAGTTTGGAAACTTGCATCGGTGTACCCAGTTACCTCAAGTTCTCCATCTCCATAGATTAAGAAAGCATCCTTAGTTCGTCTAAGATACTTAAGGATATTCTTAACCGCCGTCCAGTGACCATCACCTGGATCGGCCTGATAGCGACTACACATGCTGAAAGCATACGAGACATCAGGTCGCGTACATATCATGGCATACATGATCGATCCGACTGTAGAAGCAAAAGGGATCCGACTCATGTTGTCTCTCTCATATTGAGTTTTAGGACACATGTCCTTAGATAGAGTGAAGCCATGTGACATTGGCAATAGTCCCCTCTTAGACTGTTCCATGTTGAATCTCTTCAACACTTTGTCAATATATGTGCTCTGGGAGAGTCCAAGCAGCTTTCTAGATCTATCCTTGTAGATCTTTATTCCCATAATAAAGGCTGCTTCTCTCAGATCTTTCATGGAGAATTTTAATGAAAGCCAAGCTTTCACCGATTGTAGCATGGGAATTTCATTGCCAATAAGCAATACATCATCAACATAAAGGACAATGAATGTCAGTATGCTCCCACTAACCTTCTTATATACACAATGATTATCCTCGTTTTGAACGAAATCATATTCTTTAATGATCTCATCAAAACGTTGGTTCCAAGAACGCGATGCTTGCTTCAATCCATAAATGGATCGATTTAACTTCCAAACCTTGTTTGCATGTTTTGGTACGACAAAACCGTTAGGCTGTTGCATATAAACATCCTCCAAAAGGTTTC
Organism: Zanthoxylum bungeanum; assembly: GCA_019454045.1. Lineage (NCBI taxonomy): Eukaryota > Viridiplantae > Streptophyta > Magnoliopsida > Sapindales > Rutaceae > Zanthoxylum > Zanthoxylum bungeanum. The sequence goes on from SKCR01034748.1 coordinate 184,323, forward strand.
CGTTAAAGAAAGCGGTTTTGACGTCCATCTACCATATCTCGTAATCGAAATATGCAGCAATAGCAAGCATTATCCGAATTGATTTAATCATGGCAACATGTGAAAACGTTTCATCGTAATCGACACCATGTCGTTGACGATACCTCTTCGCTACAAGCTTAGCTTTGTACGTTTGTATGTTGCCATCCATGTTGGTCTTCTTCTTGAAGACCCATTTGCAAACAATAGCCTTTACGCCTTCGGGTGCATCAACCAGTGTCCAAACTTGGTTGGTGTACATGGAATCCATTTTGGATATCATGGCATCTTGCAATAAACCGGAGTCGATACCTTGTATCGCTTCCTTATACGTAGCCAGTGTTGGACAGTTTTGACCCATAGCGTCACTATTTGTACAGATCATGGTGTTGTTGTACAAATTAACTATGTGACAAGGAGATTGCACTCTTATCATTTGTGATTAGATCACCTAGATGTATAAATGATATGAGGTCCCTATGATTAGTTCCTGGATTGAGATGATATGAGATAGTATTAGTCCTCGAAGGATTAATCATTAAATATCCCTAGTCGTAGTATTATCGAGACTGGACATCGATAATGCGGAATAGACTAGTATTGCACTTGTGTGCGTTGTGGGAGCACAACGGTATAGTTCTCATATATTTAAGTATTGGATACTTATGCAAGTGTGATAGGAGGTTGTGTTTACCGATGGTGCGGAAACAGTTTCGCTCTAGATAGACCCCTCGGAATTCCATTGGTAGTATGACTATGTGTCTATGGAAGTCCGAAATCAGGGTAGATGTATTTGGTCTTAACCTGAGACTTGCACCGCTAATACTTGCGACAATCGGTATGCTTTAGTTTTAGTCGTCCAGGGCTTTAACTGGTTCTGTGTACGCCTCTGCTGGGTATATTGAGAATCGTAGTGTATTGGGTGTGATGTCAAGACGGAAGTATCACTCCAGTCATAGTGGAGATGATGTCACGTAGGATACGGAACTAGTGCTCTTAAGTACTGCAGTCATCGGGATGATATGACTATGTCATGTTCATCCGATTATAGAGACTAGTTACTAGACATCCGACATGTGCTTCGTACGGGGCAGACACATTCCAGCCCCAGGCCTAGCACGTGACATTAGATACTAGATCGCAATACGCAATACTACGTATACTACACCTGACATAGATTATATATTCCAGTAAGAATATTTCTGGAGAATTTGGTAGGCACGGTGCTTTGCTAGAAGCCAACCATGTCTTGTAAATCGGTAAGCACGTGGTACGAGGTACGCACATATTCGGATAATCCGATGACCGTATTTACTGCCAACATATCCAGGGATCTCTTGGGTCGCTTCCCAAATATTCACCGATGACAGTTGACTCGAATTATAATTAATCTGGGATTAATTAAGAGAGATAATTAATCTGGGATTAATTAAGATTGAGAAAATTAATCTGGGATTAATTGAGGTATTATTTAATCTGGGATTAAATGTGTTCGGAAGAGAGAGAACGCGATTAATTTGGAATTAATCGGTAGAATAAATTTAATAGTTAATTTTGATTTTTCTATTTAATTTATTCGTATGGGCTAAAATTAATATATCGGATATATTAATATGAATTGGATTTCATTACGAAATTAAAGTTGGACTTAAATATGAGCGAACGAATTAATTTAGAATTAATTCGTAAACGGCATTCGTACTATATTTTACGAGGCGTCGTCATTTAATTAAATTAGATTTAATTATTTAGCGACGGAAATTCGTTTAATCGGATTAAACGAATCCGAGCCGCGGCAAACATTCGTAGAATCCATTTGAATTTTGAATTCAAATGTGGGGCCCACTTCACATGTGGTAGTTGGGAGGGTAGTTGGCATTTATGCCAAGCCACCAACCATCCAACCACCTTGTAATGGTTTTGGTAAAACCATTTACCCAACCACTTAGTTTAGGTGAAAATGGTAAAAGGGATTTTACCAAAAGCCTTCTATCTCTCTTCACTTGTGTAATACAACACTTGAAACAAAATAAAACCCTAATACATCTCCTAATGGGCGTGAATATGCCTCCTCCCTCTCTTTGATTTTGTTGCAAAATCAACAAAGCTAGCACTTCATGGAATCAACTAAGGTGATAGGGAAACCAACTCAAAGCTTGGAATCATCAAAGGAAGGATCTTGGAGATCTTCATTCAAACAACTCAAAGCTTGGAATCATCAAAGGAAGGATCCTGGAAACCAACTCAAAGCTTGGAATCAACAAAGGAAGGATCTTGGAGATCTTTTTCTCAAAATTTTAAAAGCTCAATTCCGCAACTTATAATGAATTTATGAACACCTTTTCTTGATTATTAGATCCTTGGCATGTTCTAGGAACACTAAAAATGGTATCAAGAGCCAATTTTAAGCATGAAAATTTTAGGGTTCATGAGACTAAAATTTGGGGCTTTTGTGTTTTGAGCATAATTTCTCCAAATTGATGCTTTGAGTATGCTTAAAATATGATAACTTAGAGTTATGCATGATTTTAGATTTGAAATAATTGATTGGATCAAAATTTTAAATTTCCCTTACCTGGCCGAAACTCACTGTAATTGGACTGCAGTTTATTTTTTTTTTGTAACATGAAATGATGTGTTTAAATAAATGCATGTTTAAATGTTGATTGTTGGTTTGATTGGATTGGAATCAAAGTCAATAAAGTTTATGTAAAATCAAAGAGCATGTTGAGCATGAAATGATGTATTTAGGATTCAATTGTGTTGAGCATGAAATGATGTGTTTTGGCTTCAATTTGTGTTGAGCATGAATTGACGGATTAAGCATGATTAATTAAGTTAATTGGTATTTTGGAAATATTGAGTTTAATTAATTAATCATGGCTAATACACTTTAATTAAAATAATTGTGATATTTGGAATATTATAATTATGTTAATAAGCCTTTATTTAATTGGGCTAAAAGTGTATATTTGGGCTTAATGGGCTTGGTTTGACTAAGTTTGGTTTTGGACTTTTGGATTGGATCCAATTGGCCCAAAACAAATTCCATAAAGTCCAAATATATCACTTAACCCTTTAAAGAATTTAATTGGGCCTAATGGGCCTAAATTGATTTGTTGGCAATATGGTGATTCCTATTGGGCCTTGGCATTTTGGGTTTGATCCATTATGGCCAAAGCCCATGCCTTAAGAATTAATTAAAAGCCCATTGGACTTTAATTAAAATTACATTGGATGTTATTGGGCCTTTGAGACCCATTAAGATTGGATTTGGAATCCAAGTCTTTAAGGCTTATAAGTAAGTGTATATATTTAATTTGGAATTAAATTGGAATTAGTATTGAATACAAATAAATTGGATTTAAAGTTGTAGTTCAATATAATTCAAGAATACTTACTTTGAGTATTTATTCTTAATGAGTTTGACTCACGCAAATCAAATCGTTGTTTGAACATTGGATGGTCATTAATTCAAAGATTAATTAATTGGATTAGATTGATTGAATAACATGATTTATATGAATACATGAATGTGTTGTATGAATAATGTATATCAGATGGATATTAGAAGGGCGAGGGCAATTTTGGAAATTGTAATAAATTTAGAATTTATTTAAATTGGACCTGCGTGTCCAGCCTTTTATCTCCTTTCTCATTGTATTTCTCTTCCCACCTATTCCCCTCAATGTAAATGCGGTTTCTTTATTGTATTTTGTAATTGGGTAGAAGTTAGAATAGTTCTAGCCGGGGAGAGGAAATGGAGTGATTTATTCTAGGAACAATTTGTGACATATCCATCCGTATATCATTATTAATTTATTTATTTATACGCGCTTTATTATGTATTTAGAATGCATGTTTAACGGTGTATGATGATGAGACCTTAACAAAGATAATAAATTGGTTGCCAATTTTCACGCAAAAAAACCCTCAAAACATATTAAGCGTTTTTCCTTCCGTTGTGATTCTTACTCAAGATCCAAGTTGGCATTGGTTTGTTGGCCAAACTCAAGACCTTTGTCAATTGCGGATGTGTTTGAATCATGAGAGTTTTGTTCCATATCGGTGTCTTGTCCAAGTCGTGATTTGTTGGCCAAAGTCAAGATAATTTTCTTGTCCATCGACATTGATTACGAAGCTTTCCATGTCAATGGGTTCCGCTTAACTGGGATCATTAAGTTTGTTGTGCCAAAGCCAAGGCTTAGTTGATTCAGAGGAAAAAGGTTAGGTAATATATTGATATATTGGCATATATAAGATATATGTTTCGGACTTGGATGTCCACCTACTAGATCTTGGAATTGGATGAGATCCAATTGATCTTAGAGATCTACCTAGTTAAGTATCATACAATTTGTTGGCCAAAGTCAAGATTGTGTGTTATTTAACGGGATCCTAGCCCACTAGGAAACATGGTTTCCCGAGTACTCGACAGAGGGTTAGAGGCTCGCAGAAAATAGTGGGAGGCAAGTATTAGATTTGCAATATTTGTTTAGTTACTTGCCATACGCGCTCAATCAAATATCTCATTCGTCAAATAAATTATATATTAGTTGGACTAATATTTATTGTTGTTTTAATTAAACAGTTGGACTGTATTCAAACCCCTTCATTTATAGTTGATTATATAATTGGATTATAGTAATCAATATATTTGAATTTTACCAATCATTTATAACTGATTATATAATTGGATTATAGTAATCAATATATATTTGATTTTAACCAATAAAATTGTAATAAGTTATATAGTTAGACTATAGTAACATTACATTAGATTGTACCTGAAATCGTTGATTAAATAGTTGGACTATTAGAATCAAGATTAAATTGAAAGATTAGTGTTTAAAACATTATCCTAAGGAAAATGTTTTTAGACGACTTTAATTTTCAAGGGAATAAATTTCAGGATAGTCCTGAAACTAAGAAGTTACTTTATTTGATAAAATAACATCTTAGGCCTAAGCCCAGAGTTAAGCAAATAATAGAGCATGATCTTTGGAAGATTCATGTGATGATAACTTTAATGTTTAATCCATTATGCTTGCCATAAAGACTCCTTAATTTCCTAATCAGAACTAAGGATTAGATCCTTAAAGTATGTTGAAGAAATTGAAGGATCTTCATAAATCTATTCTTAGATCTTAGAAGTATTAAATTGCAATTAATAACTCTTCGAGAGTTAATGGCTATTCTCAAGGAGATAAAGCCAAAGTTTGCAATAAGGCAAGTAGCGCAAGGCGCACCTTACTTCGATATTCTAGAAACCCAAGGCTTGGCCAAAGGCTTCTGGGATATAGAAAAGGGCAAAGGCAAAATCATTACTGTCTTCTAGGAAGACAAATGACATATCCAAAGATGTCTGCTTAAACTGTTGCAAATGGGATCACTGAAGCGTGACTGCCGTATGGACAAAGCAGACATGAAGGAATTGAAGACGAGCAAGGCTCTGACTTCAAATATGTTTGTCATAAATATGTTCACTACTAGTATTAAAATTGGATTTTAAATACTAAGTGTGATACATAAATATGCATTGATGTGCAGAATCTGCTATGAGCAGGATATGACTTCAATTGAGAATTAATCTGCGAATCGAAACGGGACGAAAGTCGCTGTTTTACCGCAGATACCTAAGTTTAGGAACTACCCTTCGGGTGTGTACTTAAATTAGGAAACTGTTATAATGTAACTAGTTTGACTAGAAACATTATCTCTATATCGAGTATAACTCGTTGCGAGTACACCTTTATATTCTAGAACACTAAAGTGTTTTATTTTATAAAGATGATATTGAGATAAACACATTAGATGTGAATAAAAGTATTATATTTTGAATATAAATAAATCTCAAACATATAACATGACAAACAAATAGCTCAAACTGATTTGATCAGATGAGACTTATTGTGGCAGTGTTGTTGGGACACAATCAAACAAGACTCGTATATCCACACTTTTGAAGAGTGGATACTAGGACGAATTTGATTCCATTCAAATGAAGTCTACGAATCTAGTTTATTGGGCAAACTGCCTAAAACACACCTTTACTTGGTAAAAGTATAAGTGCCACCGATCTATTAGCCCTTGTTCATAGTGACGTAAGTGGGCCCATGTCTAGCTAGGCTAAAGGTGGATATGAATATTTCGTGACCTTTACGGATGTGGCATCGCATTATGGTTGTGTTTCTTTTGAAGAACACAAATCGGAAACTTTTAGAGTTTCGACACGAAATAGACGAACAGATCGGCTAAAGTATTAAAACATCACGTTTGACCATGATGAAAATACTTAAGCAATAAGTTTCTCATATACTTGAAAGAGTATAGTATTCTTTCAATGAGGACTCCTCCCGGAACACGTCAATTTGACGGTGTGTCCGAACGGAGAAATCGAATTTTGTTGGACATGATAAGGTTAATCATGAGTCGCTCTGAGCTACCATTTCCTTCAAAAGGGATAAGCATTAACAGTGCAATACTTATTTTGAATAAGGTTCCATAAAAATCTGTTTGACAGATTTCATATTAGATATGAACAGGAAAGAAACTGGGCTTTCTCACTCCTAATGATTTAGGAATGCTAGGCATACGTTTGGATGATGATACCAAACTGGAAACCCAAATTGGATAAGTGCCTAATATAATTGGTTATCCTAAGGAAACCAAAGTATAGTACTTATACAACTCACTAGAGAACAATGTAATTGTTGCTCACCATACGGTTTTCCTAAGAGGAATACCGATATGCAGTGGTAAGTGGGAGGATAGTAAAACAAGATGAAAAATCGGAGTTATACTGTTCAGGCACCAAGTCCTTAGTCGAACACAAACAGTTCATCAAGGATGAAGCTATACCAATAATCTTCGAATACACAATAACAACGTAGGTCGGAGAGAGTCAGAAAACAACCTGGGGTATGAGTTTCTGATCTCACCTTATAAAGATGTCAATCTTATTGAGGAATACGAACTGACTACGTATGAGGAAGTGATACAAGGTATCGACTCCCTAGTATGGCACAGTGCCATGAGTCCGAAATGGATTCCATGTATAACAACTATGTTTGGACACTAGTTGTTGTACCGCAAAGCATTGTGCCTATTGGTACTATATAAGTCTTCAAGGAAGACATACGTGGATGGCAGCATACTAACATACTAAGCTAGGCTTGTAGCCGAAAGATATCATTATCAACATTGTGTTGATTACAACGAAATCTTTTACCTGTTGCCACGTTAAATCCATTTGGATAATGCTTGCTGATGCTGCATGTTCATTTATGAAATATGGCAGCTGAACGAAAAATCGCTTTCCTGAAAAGGAAACCTTTTGGAGGATGTTTACAACATCCTGACGATTTTGTCGTATCAAAACTAGCAAACAAGGTTTGCAGGTTATTCGATCCATGTTTGGATTGATCAAGCATTAGGTTCTTGGAATTATCGTTTTGATGTAATCATAATGGTTTATGATTTAATCAAAATGAGAAATGATTCTTGTGTATATAAGGAGGTTAGTGGGAGCGCACTGAAAGTGACTGTCCTAAATAATTATGATATGTCATTTCTCTGGAAATGATATTCCCACATTACAATCGGTGTGAAAGCTTGGCTTTCATGAAAATTCTCCGTAGAATTCTTGGGAGAAAAACCTTATCTAGGAATAAAGATCTATGGGATAGATTTAAAGTTGTTAACACTCTCCCGAACTATACATTGAAAAATGTACGTGACCTAGTGTCTCATACGCTTTGAGCATATGGAGTCACAAACAGGTCAATCCAAGTGATAGTCACTGGATTGATAATAAGAACATCTGTTAGTCTCTTAGAGAACTAAGGATGATGTCTTAAACTATGGAGATGGAGAACTTGAAGTGACTGGGATCACTGTTGCAATTTCCTAACGATTAAGCGACTAAAAGTTGTAACAACGGTACTATACATTTGTTGAATAACGATACAGTGAGCTGGAAATCTTCTAAGCAATATGTTGTTGCCGAATAATAAACAACAAATGCGGGTTATTGCTGCGGCTGAGGCAGCAATAGAAGCCATCTGGGTCATTAACAAATCTAATTAGATTAGATATAGTTCTGTTAGCAGCTGTGAGCTAGGCTACAGCGCAGAATAAAGAATTAATAGTCCCATCAACGATCCAGATATATACTTCGACATTCATCTATTCGTTCGGATCATACATCGTGGCGATGTGATGATCGAATGAATTGCATCAGACGATAATCATACAAATCCGCTGACGAAAGCCTTTCCTCAGCAGTTTGAGCGAATCGTACATAGTTCGGGTGTAAGACACTCGATGGACTGGCTATAGGCCAAGTGGGAGATTGTTGGACAGTTAACCCATAGCGTCACTATTTGTACAGATCATGGGTTGTTGTACAAATAACTATGTGACAAGGAGAGATGGCACTCTTATCATTTGTGATTAGATCACCTAGATGTATAAATGATAGGAGGTCCCTATGATAGTTCCTGGATTGAGATGATATGAGACAGTATCAGTCCTCGAAGGATTAATCATTAAATCCCTCTCCCTAGTCGTAGTATTATCGAGACTGGACATCGATAATGCGGAATAGACTAGTATTGCACTTGTGCGCGTTGTGGGAGCACAACGGCATAGTTCTCATATATTTAAGTATTGGATACTTATGCAAGTGTGATAGGAGGTTGTGTTTACCGATGGTGCGGAAAAGTTTCGCTATAGATAGACCCCTCGGAATTCCATTGGTAGTATGACTATGTGTCTATGGAAGTCCGAAATCAGGGTAGATGTATTTGGTCTTAACCTGAGACTTGCACCGTTAATACTTGCGACAATCGGTATGCTTTAGTTTTGGTCGTCTAGGGCTTTAACCGGTTCTGTGTACGCTTGATGGTATCTTGAGAATCGTAGTGTTATTGGGGTGATGTCAAGACGGAAGTATCACTCCAGTCATAGTGGAGATGATGTCACGTAGGATACACGAAACTAAGCTCTTAAGTACTGCAGTCATCGAGATGATATGACTAGGTCATGTTCATCCGATTATAGAGACTAGTTACCAGACATCCGACATGTGCTTCGTACGGGGCAGACACATTCCATCCCCAGGCCTAGCACGTGACATAGATACTGGATATCGCAATACGCAATACTACGTATACTACGCCTGACATAGATTATATATTCCAGTAAGAATATTTCTGGATAATTGGGTAGGCACGGTGCTTTGCTAGAAGCCAACCATGTCTTGTAAATCGGTAAGCATGTGGGACGAGGTACGCACGTATTCAGATAATCCGATGACCGTATTTACTGCCAACATATCCAGGGATCTCTTTGGTCGCTTCCCAATATTCACCGATGACAGTTGACTCGTTATAATTAATCTGGGATTAATTAAGAGAGAGAATTAATCTGGGATTAATTAAGATTGAGAAAATTAATCTGGGATTAATTGAGGTATTATTTAATCTGGGATTAAATGTGTTCGGAAGAGAGGAACGCGATTAATTTGGAATTAATCGGTAGAATAAATTTAATAGTTAAATTTGATTTTTCTATTTAATTTATTCGTATGGGCTAAAATTAATATATCGGATATATTAATATGAATTGGATTTCATTACGAAATTAAAGTTGGACTTTAATACGAGCGAACGAATTAATTTAGAATTAATTCGTAAACGGCATTCGTAATATATTTACGAGGCGTCGTCATTTAATTAAATTAGATTTAATTATTTAGTGACGGAATTCGTTTAATTGGATTAAACGAATCCGAGCCGCGGCAAACTTTGTAGAATCCATTTGAATTTTGAATTCAATGTTGGGGCCCACTTCACATGTGGTAGTTGGGAGGGTAGTTGGCATTTATGCCAAGCCACCAACCATCCAACCACCTTGTAATGGTTTTGGTAAAACCATTTACCCAACCACCTAGTTTAGGTGAAAAAGGTAAAAGGGATTTTACCAAACCTTCTTCTCTCTCTTCACTTGTGTAATACAACACTTGAAACAAAATAAAACCCTAATACATCTCCTAATGGGCGTGAATATGCCTCCTCCCTCTCTTTGATTTTGTTGCAAAATCAACAAAGCTAGCATTTCATGGAATCAACTAAGGTGATAGGGAAACCAACTCAAAGCTTGGAATCATCAAAGGATGGATCTTGGAAACCAACTCAAAGCTTGGAATCAACAAAGGAAGGATCTTGGAGATCTTCTTCTCAAAATTTTAAGAGCTCAAATCCATTCAATGTAAGTAATTCCGTAACTTATAATGAATTTATGAACACCTTTTCTTGCTTATTAGATCCTTGGCATGTTCTAGGAACACTAACAGCCAGTCCGTCTTCCTCAATAAGTTTAATAACCATATGAGGTGAGATCAGAAACCCATACCTCTTAGGTTGTTTTCTGACTCTCTCTGATCTACGCGGTTCTTGTGTATTCGAAGATTGTGGTACAGTCTCATCCCTGATGAAATGTTCATGTTCCGTTAAGGATTCCGTGCCAGAAACAGTATCACTCCGACTTTCATCGAGTTCTACTTTCCTCCCACTTACCACTGCATTTAGGAATTCCTTCTCAAGGAAAACCGCATGTAGTGCAACAAATATTTTGTTCTCTTGTCGGTGATAGAAGTAATATCCTTTAGTTTCCATAGGATATCCTACAAATAGGCATTTATCCGATTTGGGTTCAAGTTTGGTACCTTCCAAACGTTTGACGTATGCCTAGCAACCCCAAATCTTCAGGAATGAGAAACTCGGTTTCTTTCCTATCCATATCTCGTATGGAGTTTGTTGAACAGACTTTGACGGAACCTTATTCAAAATAAGTATTGCATTGTTCAATGCATATCCCCATAAGGAAATAGGTAGCTCTGTGCGACTCATCATCAACCTTACCATGTCCAATAAAGTTCGGTTTCTCCGTTCGGACACACCAATTAATTGAGGTGTTCCGGGAGGAGTCCACTGTGAAAGAATACCATACTCTTTCAAGTAATCAATAAACTCATTGCTCAAGTATTCTCCACCACGGTCCGACCGTAATGTTTTAATACTTTTTCCGGTCTGTTTTTCAATTTTGTGTCGAAATTCTTTGAATTTCTCAAAGGTTTCCGACTTGTGTCTCATAAGATACACATAACCATAATGTGATGCATCATCCGTAAAGGTTACGAAGTATTCATATCCACCTCTAGCCTGACTAGACATGGGCCCACATACGTCACTATGAACGAGGGCTAACAGTTCGGTAGTACGTGCACCTTTACCGCTAAAAGGTGTTTTAGGCATTTTACCTAATAAACAAGATTCGCGGACGTCATATAAATTTGGATCAAATCCATCCAAGTACCCACTCTTCGAAAGTGTGGATATGTGAGTCTTGTTAATGTATCCCAGACGACAATGCCACATATAAGTTTCATCTTTGTTACTTAATTTAAGCCTTTTGTTTGTTACATTATATGTTTGAGATTGATTTATATTCAAAATATAAAGACCATTATTCACATCAGCACTGCATATCTCCTTATCATTTTTATACATAAAACACCCAGTGTTTCTAAAAACAAAAGTATAGCCACATTGGGCCAATAAAGATACAGATATAATATTCATAGTCAAACTAGGTACATAATAAAGTCTGAAAGATTAAGTACATGCCCCAAGGGCAGTTCCAAAATATAAGTCCCAACGGCCAAAACGGTGACTCAAGTCCCATTTCCAATGCGGAGGTCAATCTCTCATGATGCCAGTCTCCTGCTAATCTGCAGATCATGCACATCAGTACATATATGAGTACCATAACCAAAATTAAAAATCCAATTTTTAAAACTAGAAGTAGACATGTATATTTCTATAACAAACATACATGAAGCCGGTGCCTTGCCCGCTTTGATTTCCTTCATGTGCGCCTTGTACTCACGGCAGTCACGCTTCCAGTGACCCCGTTTGCCACACTGCAGGCATACATCTTGGGATTTGTCATTAGCCTTCCCAGAAGACTTTGACGATTTGGCCTTGCCCTTCTTCTTCTTCTTTTTTACACCTCCAGTCGTCTTGGGCCAAGCCCTCGGAGACTAAGATGTTGAAGCGAAGTGCGCCTCGTGCTTTTTTCCCTTCATCAGCTCTGTTTCTTCTTCACGCAGCATTGCCATCAGCTCTCCAAGAGTATGGTCTTGGTTCATCATATTGTAGTTCATGATGAACCCGCTCCAACTGTCAGGAAGAGACTGCAAGATCAAATCTATAGAAGTCTCAGCCTCAAAGGTTATGCCTAGCTGACCTAGCTGTTCAATGTCAGCAATCATCTGTGACACATGGTGCTCAACAGATGTACCCCCTGACATTCGTGAGCGAAAGAGCTTCTTCTGCAATTCATACATTTGCGATCTAAGGTTAGATCGATGAAGGTCCTTCAATTTTGCCATCATAGTATAGGGATCCAATCTATTATTTTGGCGATGAAATTGAGGGGTCATCGCAGCGAGCATAACGGACTGAGCAGTTGAGTTGTCATCGTTATGAGTCTTCCAAAGCTCAAGCTCAAGCGGCTGTTTATTTCCGGGCTTAGGCCCGAGGGGTCTCTCTATCGCATAGGGCATCATCTCAGCCCCCAGGACAATCCTAAGGTTATATCCCAATCAGGAAAGTTCACGCCATTAAAGACATTTTCGCCCATGATAATGTCTCTAACTCCGATATTTCCAGCCATCTTAATTACAATAGTCAAACTATTCAATTAACGATATTTGGGTACAATCCATCTGTTACAATAAAAATAATAAAATATTTGGACTTAATGGAATTGTTTAGGCCCAATTTGGATCCAATCCAATTGTCATATACCAACTTGGCCCAACCAAACTCATTAGGCCCAAATACAACAATTTTAGCCCAATTCAAAATTAAGCCTAATTAATTAAATTATAATATTCCAAATTTCATAATTTAATTAATTAAAGTGTATAGCCATAATTAATTATTCAAATTAACATTTCCAAAACACCAATTTACATAATTAATCATGCTTTATTAATCAACTTATGTCCAACACAAATTGAAGCAAAATCAATTCCAACATGCTCATAAGGCTCACGGCAATGGTAGGATTTTTTCCATTAATTTTTATTTCAATCCAATTAAATCACAAATCAATTTATCCATTCATTTTAAACACATCCAATGGTCCAAAAATCAAAATCACCATGAGCTTAAGGTTCTACAACATTCGGCCAAGCTAATGTCTTTGGGGAAAATTAATCCAATTAATTTTTCATCAAATTGATCATGCATAACTCTAAGTTAACATAATCTAAGCATACTCAAACAAACAATTTGATCAAATCATGCTCAAATCAAAAATACCCAAATTTTAGATTAAGAACCCTAATTTCATTTCATGCTCAAAATAGGCTCATGATACCATTGTTGGGTTTCTAAGATCAAACCAAGATCATTTCAAGCATAAAATCATGTGAATACGTAAAGAAGTATAGCGGAAATATACATACTTTGATAGGTTATAGGATGTGTAGAGTTCAAAAATTTGCTCTCTTTGAAGTTGTTCCAAGCTCCTCCAAGTTATGTATCAAGCTCCAAGCTTTAACTTTTTGAATTCCAAACTCAAGGGATGTTTCTCTATCACCTTTGTATGAATCCTTGTAAGTGCTAGCTCTTGAAAATTTTGCAACAAAATTTCCAATTTTACCTTTGTATCTCACGGCAATGTGAAGAAAATGAAGAAGAGAGAATTCGGTTGGGAGAGAGAGAGAGAAGAAGTGTGATGTGTTGACTTGTTTTTGATTTCTAAAATCTAAAAACCATATACCAAAATCAAGTTTAGGTAAATGCCTTTCATCTCACCAACTTGTGTGTTAAACAAGTTATCAACCACCCACCAAATTCCATCAACAAAATGTTTATTAAAGTGACTAGGTGATGTGACTTGTGGGCCCCACTTGATTCAAAATTCGAGTGGGCCTGCAAACACATTGCGGACTCGGGTTCGTTAATTCTGAATTAACGAATATTCTGTTGCGACGTAATTAAATCAAATTTAATTAAATAATTATGCCTAGCAAAATTACTATGAAAGTCGCTCGCGAATTAATTCTAAATTAAGTCGTTTGCCCGAATTAAAATCCAATTTTAATTCCGTTATGAAATCTAATTTCATATAATATATCGAATATATTATTTAATCGATTAATTCTGAATTAATCATTCTCTCTCATTTATTTGAATTTTATCCTAGATAAATTCTCGCCATAATTAATACTGGATTAATTTTCTCTCTCTTCTAATTAATCCCAGATTAATTATGTTCGAGTCATACGTCATCAGTGAATCTTCGGGAAGCGACCCATGAGATCCCTGGATATGTTGGCAGTAAATTCGGTCGTCAGACTATCCGAACACGTGCATACCTCGTACCACGTTCTTACCGATTTACGAGACATGGTTGGCTTCTAGCAAAGCATCGTGCCTACCCAATTCTCCAGAAATATTCTTTAAGGAATATATAATCTATAACAGGCGTAGTATACGTAATATTACGTATTGCGATCCAGTATCTGATGTCACATGCAAGGCCTATGGCTGGAATAGTGTCTGCCCCGTACGAAGCATATATCGGATCACAAGCAACTAGTCTCTATAATCGGATAATCATGACCTTGTCATATTATCTCGATAGTTACAACATAATAGAGAACTAATTATGTATCCCTGCGTTTTTCAAAAAAAAAAAATTATGTATCCATGCGTGATTATCATCTCCATATGACTGAAGTGATACTTCCATCTTGACATCACACCCAATACACTATGATTCTCAATAAACCCAGAAGAGGCGTACACAGAACTTGTTAAAGTCTCGGACGACCAAAACCAAAGCCTATTGATTGTCGCAAGTATTAGCGATGCAAGTCCAAATACACCTACCCTAATTCGGATTCCCATAGACACATAGTCATACTACCAATGGGATTCCGAGGGGTCTATCCAGAGCGAAGCTGTTTCCGTACCATCGGCAAACACAGCCTCCTATCACACTTGCATAAGTATCAAATACTTAAATATATGAGAACTATATTGTTACGCTTCCGTAACACGCACAAGTGCAATACTAGTCTATTCTGCATTATCGATGTCCAGTCTCGATAATACTACGACTAGGGATATTCAATTATTAAACCTTTGTGGATTGATATTGTCTCATATCTCATAATCTGGAACTAATCATAAAGACTTTTATCATTTATATATTTAAGTAATCTAATTACAAAATGATAAAAATGCAATTTACATTGTCACATAGTTAATTTGTACAAAAACCACAATGTCTTTTACAAATAGTGACGCTATGGGTCATAATTGTCCAACAAATGGTAGAAGGGATATTTTCCTCTGCATAGAAGACCAGCTTCCACAAAAGTTGACTTTTCATATGGTATTGTCGACCACATGAAATGACATGTGCCAACAGTAACGGCCGAGCACATGGTAACCAATGACCGACCACTTCAGCACGGTATATTTTCAAATCGGTAGCAGTATTCACAGTTCAGAGGACCATTGTGACCGACCTCCTGAAGACCGATCAGATGGCGGGATATTTTCCACCGCCTCATTCTTATGGGATAAGATAATGGGACACCATTCTTACAAGATAAGATGATGGGACATCATTCTTATAGGTGCAGAATACAAGATAAAGTGATGGGACATGATAATAAAAGAAGTAAGATATTTTCGGCCAAGTGTCCTTGGGGGAAAGAATTCCATTAATGAGCCCACATGGGTGACATCATCTAGATGGGGGAACAACACCACCTCCTTACTAGTATAAATAGGAGGGGGAAACACATTTGTAAGGGTTAGCTAGTTGATTAAAAAAAAAAGAGATTACAAAAGAAGGAATAGAACTATTCTGTAAACCCAAACAACTCGGTTTTTACATTAACCGATCACAAAACAGGTCGGCCGAGCACGTTTCAGTAATAAAACATCCCACCCATTTTGTGCCCGTGGACGTAGGTTGGATTCGATCCACCGAACCACGTTAAACTCTTTGTTGATAAGTGTGTTCATCTACTTTTTAGCCAAAGTTTGCTTTTGGTCTCTCATAACCAAACAAATTCACAGTTGAAGGAGGATCGTCCGGGGAGCAGTATTCTCTTATTGCCCCTAAGATGAAAATCCGCCGTCTAACACTATTTATTTCAATGGATTGCGATTGATTATTATCATGCATCCTAAGAGTTTAGAGTTGCTCTTATTAATTTAGGAAAAAAAATCAATGCGTAATAAATAAATAAATAAACAAATAAAGAAGAAATATGAAGTGTTACTTGAATTTATATAAACGTTACTGAACCTAACTAACTTATTCCTCCCAAATTTGTTATTATATGTCTCTTAACATGATTAAGTAATCATAATTGCCATTACTCTTAAGGTACAAAGTTTGTGAGCCAATAAAAAAAAAAAAAAAAAAAAAAAAAAAAAAAAAGGGTTATGCTCATAATAATGTCACATTATTGGATCAAATGAACCAAAAAAATAATTTTTTTTTATAATAATAATAACTAACATATCAAATTATGGTAGATGTCCAAACTGTAACTTCTAACAATTACACAACCTTTACGCAATATAAATTTTAGTTTCCAACACAATAATAGATACTTCCATTTTACAATAACATATACTAAAAATGACACCCAATTATAAATGATATGAACTAAAAAAAAACCCACAGATCTTTGGACTCGAAAAAACCAGTGCATAGCTAAGGGTTCTATACTAGTTATTACTTATGTTATGTGGTTCAAACAATTCAATATGATTTGCTGAATATTTTGGAGTTGCTCTCATAAGCAAATATTATGGAACAAATATGTAATTATTTTTTGAAGTTATTATCATTTTATTATTTCAAAAATTAGGAAATAATAAATTCAAAATTTTCATTTTTTAAATTTTTAATTTTTTTGGTTAAAGTATAGTCATAAAATATAATACTAATAAAATATAAAATTTATACAAATATAATAATAAAATATTCATATCAATATTCCTTATAACAATTTGTTATTTCTCAGTGAAACGATGACAACCCTTTTTTAAAAAAAATAAATAAATAATATGTTACCCATTATAACAAAGAAAGATTTTAAATGCACCAAATGATTTTATTAGATGCGGGGAAGATGCCAATCACATCGAGAACTTCATATTGATGGATAGGGCAGAAGATTTGTGTCATAAATTTTGATTACTTATTACTTAATTTCTGTGAGTAATTAATTATAATTTTTTAAAAAAAATCTTATTTTCCATTAATTATTATAAAAAAAATCATACTTTTTTATTTATTTATTTTTTAATCTTAAAATTTTAAGTTTTATTCATCTTTAACCATTTTTGTTCCCTTTTAGTCATTTGACTAATAAGAGGATTGACATAATTTTTTTCTTCTTTTTATCTTTATATAGCAAAAAAAATTACCACTCATGTGAACAATAATTTTTTTGGCTTTAAAAAATAAATGGGTGGGCAAGCTTAAATATATTTTTAACTCATTATCTCTCTTTTACACATTGTGATTACAAAACACTTATTTTTATTTAAAATACACAAATCATTTATAGTCACATTGTAAATGTGCTTAAGCAAATACACATTAAGACCCACATCTAATTGATAGTCATTTTATAACTGTAAGTAATAAATACAGTCACAATGTGATTGCCGTCACAAATGTGATTGTGCTCAATATGCCTGACAGTGGTAATATGACCGAGGATCAGCAATATGATTGAGATAATTAATGTGATTGATGCCACAAGTGTGACTAAGGGTCGGCAATGTGACCATACTTAATGTAACTGATGGTCGACAATGTGATTGAGACAACTAATTTGACTGACATCACAAATGTGATTGTGTTCAATGTGACTGAGGGTCGACATGTAGCTAATATAACTAATTTGATTGAGATTACAAATGTTACCGAGGGTCCACAATATGACTATGCTAAATGTGACTAAGGGCTAACAATATGACTGAGATAACTAATTTGACCAAGTCACAAATATTACAAAGGGTCAACAATGTGACTGGATTCACAATTATGACTGTGCTCAATGTGATTGAGATAACTAACTTGACATAGAGTTGGCAATATGATTGAGACATCCCTTATAGTCACATTGTGATTGTGGGTAAAAATATAACTATGATTGAGTTATTTTTTATTTAAATAAAATATTATTATTACTGTACTCAATGTGATATAGGGTTGACAATGTGATTGAGGTAAATAATGTGAATGAAGTTAAGTAATATTATTGAGCACACATAATATTACTAACTTGACATAGAGTTGGCAATATGATTGAGACATCCCTTATAGTCACATTGTGATTGCGGGTGAAAATATAACTATGATTGAGTTATTTGTTATTTAAATAAAATATTATTGTTACTGTACTCAATGTGATATAGGGTTGACAATGTGATTGAGATAACTAACTTGACATAGAGTTGACAATATGATTGAGACATCCCTTATAGTCACATTGTGATTGTGGGTAAAAATATATCTATGATTGAGTTATTTGTTATTTAAATAAAATAGTGTTATTGTACTCAATGTGATATAGGGTTGACAATGTGATTGAGGTAAATAATGTGAATGAAGTTAAGTAAATAATGTGCTCAATGTGATTGAGATAACTAACTTGACATAGAGTTGGCAATATGATTGAGACATCTCTTATAGTCACATTGTGATTGTGGGTAAAAATATAATTATGATTGAGTTATTTGTTATTTAAATAAAATATTATTGTTATTGTACTCAATGTGACATAGGGTTGACAATGTGATTGAGGTAAATAATGTGAATGAAGTTAAGTAATATTATTGAGCACACATAATGTAATTTGCAGTCACCAATATGTCTGAGGTAAAATGTGATTATAACGAAGGTCAATGTGAAGTACATGTAACGTAACAGCTTCAAGGCTAATTTTGACCTAATGTAAGTCCTAATTTAAGAGAGGTTTGTTGATGAAAGTTGTAAATATGTATGTTAAGTATACGTATATTTTTAAATATTGTGATTTGGAGCCCAAATGAAATAGATTTGAGTGTTTGAAAATGGTTAGTTTGAAATTATTATATTCTTATTAATGTAAGAGTCGTTTTTTATTTTTGTCGAAATATATTGACAATAGATATTGTTTTAAAATTTATGGTTTGTATATCGATAATATATAATTTTTTATGAAACATTTCATATTTTGGGAGATATTTACCTTTTAAAGTAAAAGTGGAAAAGAAATTATTTATTTCAAACATATACCGCATAGGCGCGTGGAGTGTTTGTTTTAATTTTTTTTAATTAATTCTTCGTCCCTTTAATAATTTCACACCCATATGTTTAAAAGTAATTTCTTAAATTTAGCTTGAGTTAAATAATCCTTATTGGTTTTTTTAATAAAAACCATAATTAATTAACTTATCCCAATTGCCGGAAAAGTTCTTCGGAGAATGCAAAAACATACATCTTCACTTCTGCCGTGGTCATTTAGCCAATCAATCAAATAGAGTTTAAATTATAGTTAATCAAACTACAATTTAGAGTAGGTCCGGCAGCGGTTCGATTCCAAACTAGAATCGAAATTGGATCCTTCTGAAATTTCCGGTTTTAGGAATTGGCGGTTTCGATTTCTGGAACCGAAACCACAATTTTACGGTTCGGTACCGGTTCCGGAACGTCAAAAATAAAATTGAATAATGAATTAGTGAAGTAATTAGTAAAATACGAAATTTAATTATGAAGATTTTTTATTATGTTGATATTTATATATTAATATTTTTTATTTAATTAAAATTAATTTTTTTTATATTTAATTTTATTAATTTTTTTTTTATTAATATGGTTTTTGGTTCCAAAACTGGAACCAGAATCGTAATTTTGCAGTTCAATTATGGTTCCTCTTTTTGAGGAACCATAACCGTCGATTCCAAAACCTCAACCGGGCCTAATTTAGAGTTTCTTTAATTTAATTCTTTAATAAAAAAAAAATATAAGTAAAATAAAATAAATGGAGAAATGAAATGTGGGACTGGTGGGTTGCGATTGACTCGCTATATAATTTATAATTATGAATATGATCCCCAAGTGGTGTGGCTTGGAGATAAAGAACTCAGGATTTACTTGTTAGATTATGGGTTCGAATCTAGAAATGTAATTCTTATAAGACTCTAGGATAATCTGAGGTTTTATCTGCTCAATTTAATCTGGATCGGATGATTTGATGAGTAGATTTTCATTATTTGGAAGGAAAAAAATATGAATATGACCAAAATTAATAATCCAGTTTTGTGAATATTTTAAAGCAACAAATTTTAAATGTTTAATTAAATTTTACTGGTAAATCTTTCGCGAATAATGACCACCTATATGAAATGACAATAAATAAATTAATAATGTAAAATGAGATGATAAGGGAACCGATGGTAAAGCCGATACAGCTAGAGGTGCAGGTCATGATGATGATAGTTGTACTGAAAATCTCAAATATATCTGGAGTAATAAATGTGCCAAGCCTTGAATGTTGATTGAATCCATTTGAAATGATATGATTCCATTTGAAGAGTGCAAAAGGCCCAAGTGATGTTCCTTCATAGGCAACCTTCCATATGTTATTTATATCTTATTGTATTGGAAATTAATTCAATTCATTCATTCATACATGTTAGATGATAGTGAATTTACAATGATATGAGTCTTTATATAAGTTACATAAAAAATAAAAATAGAAAATGAATCCTATAATAATTAACAATAATAATGAATATAGGAAATATGCATCTAATAAATAAATATAATAAAATCATGAATCCTAAAGGTACTAGGAATTCTATTTTGGATCTTGATTCCATAATATAGATTTTCATAATAATATTCCTTAACACCCCATCAAACTCAAGCTGGTGACGAAGGAACAAGCTTGAGGTTGTATCTTGAAATCGGAGAGCGGAGTCTTGAAATTGGAACTTTTGAAACTTGGAGGTTGGAAACCTTGAGATAACTGATGAGCTTTAACCTACGAAGCCCGAAGGGGGGAGCCGAAGCCCGAAGGGGGGAGCCGAAGCCCGAGAGGATGCCGAAGCCGGAGAGCTTTAACCTACGAAGCCCGAAGGGGGAGCCGAAGCCTAAGAGGGTGCTAAAGCCTGAGAGCTTTAACCTACGAAGCCCGAAGGGGGAGCCGAAGCCCAAGAGTATGACGAAGCCGAAGAGCTTTAACCTACGACGCTCGAAGGGGGAGCCGAAGCTCAAGAGGGTGTCGAAGCCGGAGAGCTTTAACCTATGAAGCCTGAAGGGGGAGCCGAAGCCGAAGAGTATGCCGAAGCCTAAGAGTATGCCGAAGCCGGAGAGCTTTAACCTACGACGCCCGAAGGGGGAGCCGAAGCCCAAGAGGATGTCGAAGCCTGAGAGCTTTAATTTACGAAGCCCGAATGGGGAGCTGAAGCCCAATGGGGAGCTTTAACCTACGAATAGGCATGGCAAGCAGACCCGGGCCCGAGTACGACCCGGATCATCAAAAAAAATTACGGATCCGAGTCTATTTTTTGAAGACCCGCATGTTACCGGGTCCGGATGCGAGTCCGGGTAGTTCCGGAAAAAAAAAAAAAAAACAAACAAATTAACTTAGCTTAATATTTGGCACTGCCCTCTCTATGCATTCACATTATTAGCTCATCTAAACGAAAACATGCTACCATCAACAGAAGGGTTTCACATTTTTGTTTTTGAAGTGCAGCCAAAATATGAAAAAAAAAAATGTGATAAACTTGTCAACAACAATACATTTTGAGTTCACCATTGGAAAAGACGGAGGTTAAAAAAAGAAAAGAGAAAAAAAAAACAAAACAAAAATGGTGGAGTTGCGGATCCCGGGTCCGGACCCGGTCGTGTTTTACCGGGTCCACATCCGGACCCGGGTCTTTTAAAGAGTTTGCGGATCCGGATCCGGATCCGGGTCCTTACGGACCCGGGTCCGGATCCAGAAATTATTATCCCTACCTACGAAGCCTGAAGGGGGAGCCGAAGCTCAAGGGGGAGCTTTAACCTACGAAGCCTGAAGGGGGAGCCGAAGCCCAAGAGTATGCCGAAGCCGGAGAACTTTAACCTATGACGCCCGAAGGGGGAGCCGAAGCCTAAAAGGATGTTGAAGCCTGAGAGATTTAATCTACGAAGCCCGAAGGGGGAGCTGAAGCCCAATGGGGAGCTTTAACCTACGAATAGGCATGGCAAGCAGACCCGGCCCGGGTCCGCATGAACCCGGACGACCCGGGTCCGGTTAGACCCTGATCCGTAAAAACAAATTACGGATCCGAGTCTGTTTTTTGAAGACCCGCATGTTAGGGGTGAGCACCGGTTTCGGTTCTACCCGGAACCGGTTGGAACCGGACCGATTTTTCGTGTTTGGAACCGGAACCGGTTGTAATCGGGTAGGTTCCGGTTCCAAAAATGAAAGAACCGATTTTATCCGCGTAGGTTCCGGTTCCAAAATGGTCGGAACCGGAACCGGACCATGGAACCGGTTTATATGAACATTTAGAGATTTAAATTTCGGTGCTCTGAGATATTTCTTTCAATTCATCTCTTTGTTGCTAAATTTTTAGATCGTGTTTTCTGATATTGTAACAATTATGTTTGCTGGGAGCTTTGTTGGCATTACGTGTGCTCGCTCTCTGCATTATCAGTTCTACTCTTGGTATGTAAGCTAGACAAAATACTTTTTTTTGTGTGATTGATTTGGTAGCATAATTGTGCTGCTTATAGTTTCAAAAGTTGTTTTCTTCACTTGATCCAACTTTAGCATGCCAAACTGCATTTTCAATTGGAAGAGCAAAAGTATTCTCAATGTTTGGACAAAAAGCAAATCCATTTTGTGATGCTGTGTGATATAAATTCTGGACTTCCATATTATAATATAGCATGAATTGTATTTTAGCATGTCTTAACTTTTTCCTTGAGCAGAAGGTGTATGTTTTGGTAGTGTTTGTCAATTTTAATGTCTTGTGATTAAGTGTTTATCATTCATTTTAATTAAAATATTTTTCATTTTCTTCGTTCTTGAGCTTCCGCACTCCGATTTAATTAAAATATTTTTCATTATCAGAATGTAATTTTCATTAAAATATTTTAAAATAAGGTAATTCGTAACCAGACCGGAATCGGATTGGAACCGAATAATAGGGTACCCTGTTTAATTGGGTAGGTTCCGGTTCCACTTAGTGCGGAACCGAATTTTTCCGGGTAGGTTCCGGTTCCACTTAGTGCGGAACCGAATTTTTCCGGGTAGGTTCCGGTTATATGCGGAACCGGAATCGAAACCGATTTTGCTCACCCCTACCGCATGTTACCGGGTCCGGATGCGGGTCCGGGTAGTTCCGGCAAAAAAAAAAACAAACAAATTAACTTAGCTTAATATTTGACACTGCCCTCTCTATGCATTCACATTATTAGCTCATCTAAACGAAAACATGCTACCAGCAACATAAGGGTTTCACATTTTTGTTTTTGAAGTGCAGCCAAAATATGAAAAAAAAAATGTGATAAACTTGTCAACAACAATACATTTTGAGTTCACCATTGGAAAAGACGGAGGTTAAAAAAAGAAAAGAGAAAAAAAAAACAAAAAAAAAATGGTGGAGTTGCGGATCCCGGGTCCGGACCCGGTCGTGTTTTACCGGGTCCACATCCGGACCCAGGTCCCCTAAAGAGTTTGCGGATCCGGATCCGGGTCTGTACGAACCCGGGTCCGGATCCGGGTCCGGATCCAGAAATTACCATCCCTACTACGAAGCCTGAAGGGGGAGCTTTAACCTACGAAGCCCGAAGGGGGAGCCGAAGCCCAAATGGGAGCTTTAACCTACGAAGCCTGAAGGGGGAGCCGAAGCCCAAGAGGATGCTGAAGCCTGAGAGTGCCGAAGCCCGAGAGAACCAAAGCCAAAGAGAGAGTGAAATCTCGACAGAGAGCCGAAGCCCAACAGAGAGGGAGTGAAATCCCGACAGAGCGGGGAAGTAAAATCTGAAAGAGAGTCGAAAACCAAAAGGAGCCGGCCCAGAGCACGCTTGTGAAGGGGTGGCGCGTGAGGTTCACGTGCCGATGGTGGCCGTGATTCCCACGCGCCGATGAAAACAGAGAGAGTGAAACTAGAAAAAGGAGAACATGTTGTCTGATACCATGTTAGATAATAAAAGAAAGTCTTGAATTCACTCTATTTGATTTTACAATGGTATGGGCTTTTATATAGACTACATAGAAAACCAAAATAGAAAAGGAATCCTATAGTAATGAACAATAATAATGAATATAGGAAATTTGCATCTAATAATGAAATATAATAAAATCATGAATCCTAAAGGTATTAGGAATTCTATTTTAAATCTTGATTCCATAGTATATATTTCCATAATAATATTCCTTAACATTCATTAACAATACACTTTACATGTTTTACACACAATCATAAAATATTCGAAAGTGCATTAAATCTTTTGATTTTCATAAATTTATGGGAGTTTAAAACTAAATTCTTGTTTATAGTCCTCTAGATTTGGAGTGTTATTAATATTAGGAGATAACAATCCAGATCCGTAAGATATTATGAGAGAATTGAAATTATCTTAAAAACAATGAATCAAATTCATGCCTTGACCAAAAAGTTATTTTTATCCTTTACCACAAAGGTCTTCAGATTTTGCTTTACTTCAAATTACTTGGAGTATTTGTGTTATTCTTTGGTTTACATTTTGTTAAATTTGAACTTCATTGTAAGTGTATATGATCAATTCGATCAAGACTTCTTATACACAAATAACACACAATCTTAAAATTTGTTAAATATATTATATAAATTAATGAAAGTATATTTAACTGATCATCTGAATTTAAATAAGATAAAAAAAAAAAAAATTAAAATTTGATCCCCTCAAACAGTTGTCCTCATATTATATAAATTAATGAAAATATGGTTTGTTAATAAGATGTTATGGATAAAAACGAACTCAAAGTCAAAATAGGCTCAATCAAGTGAAGTATGCCCGCTAACACAAGGAGCCCAATAGAGGAAGAGTTTAGCCCACACGACCTGATACCAATCTAA
Organism: Zanthoxylum bungeanum; assembly: GCA_019454045.1. Classification (NCBI taxonomy): domain Eukaryota; kingdom Viridiplantae; phylum Streptophyta; class Magnoliopsida; order Sapindales; family Rutaceae; genus Zanthoxylum; species Zanthoxylum bungeanum. Next base: position 209,564 of record SKCR01034748.1, read on the forward strand.
GCCACAATTCGTGAAAAGTCTCTCTCGACCTCGCTGAAGTCACCCAAAATGCAATCTTCCCCTACAGGATCCACGAGCTCAACACATCCCGAGATGGAGCACGCAGAACGCATCCCATGCGACTTGGACTCCGTGAACAACATATTCATATGAACTCGAGATCGTTGCTCGAAGATCGTTTCATGCGATCCAAAGGCCTCATGAAGCTCAAAACGTCATCGATAGTCCAATGGTTTCCAATGATTACCATATTCGTGTCATTGAAACGCCTACTCAACACTATAAATAGGGGAAATTCATTGTAAAAGAGAGAGAAAAAACTTAGAAAAACTCTTCCAAAATCAGAATAGATTGTAAGCTTTTGAGTATCTATTTGTACCATCAATAAGACTGAATCGTGGATGTAGGTCTCAGATTGGACGAACCATGTTAAAATAGTGTCTTATTCGTTTCAGTTCATACGTATTCGGTGTTGACTGTTTTTGACCGTCAACACAAGATAATTTTGATTTATCTCATTTAAAATGAAAAACATCAATCATTTTTATAAAAATTAAATTTTACTCTCATTAAATCAATATTCTGATTAAAAAAACACTGAATATGTGTATCTCCATTATTTTAGCAAATGAGAGACAACTCCATTCACCAATTTTCTCTCTCAAACGATGTTCCCTATAGTATAGAAGCCCAAAAATAGACCTAGTCATTTCCTTTCCCTGGTGATAACATCACATTTGGCAACTAAATTTCATTTTTATACGACTTATTGGAGAATGGATTTAGGAAATGGAGGTATCTAACCAAATAGACCACCATATTCACTAAAATAACTCATCTTATTATTGAGTGCTATACCAAAAGATTATAGTCTTTAGAAGTTTAATCGTATAATTTACAAATAATTTTATACATGGTTTAAGAGCCGTCCACGCCAAAGAAACAAATTGTTGTGCAATGTCAATAATTATGAAATTATAATCCCAATATAATGTATGGCACTCCCACATTCAAACACATGGCCAATACTTAGCACACTAATTGTTAGAGACACGGCATAGCCATTTACGTCACTATTATTATTGGTTAATTTCGAATTTATTATTCACATATAATTTTAATTAGCCAAGGGACATTCATCGCATGAAAGATCTACCTAATAGCTTTGAACTTGCTCTATCAGCCGCTGGATGTTAGCATATGTAACACCATTTAGGATTTACAAAATTTAGTTGCATATGAGACTAATTAACTACGTTGACTGACCCCCAGCTCCAAATAACATAAATACCTATCACTTCTTTATTTCTTTCTTCCCCTACCCTTTTAAAACCATAACAATCAAACCTAAAACCAGTGCCGTTTCTGAGCATTAGGGGAGGACTTGAGACGGAGTAAAATTACAGGACCTATTTTCACTTTGTGTTTTTCTCTCTCTATTTCTTCTGACTAAACTGATATGCTTAGTTTTTTTTTGGCAAGTAAATAAAATAGTTTGATGTTAAAGAAATGTGATGGGTATTTTTTTTTAAAAATAAAAAGAAATAAAATTATATTAATTTATATAAATTTGGGGCCATTAAATTGGGGCTATAGATACAACGAAAATTATATTATGTGCCGGGTGTATATGTCATCTCTCTCACAGCAGACAGACCCCACAACTGTGTGGGGCCCACCTGTTGTGAGAGAGATGACATATACATCCGGCACATGATATACCACCTCATAGATACAGACATAGGTTTGCAAATTAATGTGAAGGGCCAGCTGCCTACAACCAAATTAAACAAACAAATCCGGCCTCTCCTCTTAATTACTTTAATGTGCATTTACGTACTCGTAATCGGAATGAGATGGAATCAGAATGAGCTGGAATGAGAATGATAAATCGGAATCAGAATAAGTTGTTTACTTAACTGTAGGAATCGGAATCGGAATGAAGCAATATTACCATTGATGTGTTTACCTTATCCAATAATCGGAATGGATTGTTAAAAAGTTATAAAAATACCATTAATTAAAATTATAAATTAATTTATTATTTATTAATTATTATTAATTTTTGATGTATTAAATTATTCAATGTTAAATTATTCTTTTATTAAAATATTAAATATTATTTTATTATTAAATATTGATTAATAATTTTTATTTATTATTTATTATTTAAGTATTAATTAATTATTACTTTATTAATTAATTATTAATGTATTAAATTACTAAATATTAAATTTTTATTTTTATTGAAAAGTTAAATATTATTTTATTATTAAATATTATTAATTTTATTTATTATTTATAAATTAAGTATTAATTAAGAAATACTTTATTAATTAATTATTAATGTATTAAATTAAGTAAATATTAATATATTTTTTTATTAATTATTATTTTATTAAAATAGTAAATATTATTTTTTTATTAATTATTGATTAATTATTAATTATTAATACATTTTATTTATTATTTATAAATTAATATTAATTAATTATCTTATGGATAATATTGTAATGTCTCATCAATAATGAAAATGGGAATCTCATTCTCATGGGGTGGTGGAAATGAGATTCTCATTCCTAATTCCCAAATTTATGGGCCCTACTCTCATTCTCATTCCCATTTTTATTCTATTTTAGGAAGTAAACAATCTTAATGGAAATGATTCCCATTCGTCAATTCTCATTACTCTCAAGTAAACACACCATAAGAATTTGATGGGTTTAATAATGGTTAAGGTTTGATTGGCTTGAGGGTTTTTTTTCCCCTATTTTATGAAATTAGAGGGTTTATTCGTTATTTGATTCATTCAGATATGTCAAAAAAAATTATTTGCATTTCTGAAAGTGATGTGAATTGTGAAGTATGTCAATTTAAATGGGTGTGAGAAAGAAATTAAACATTAATTAAAAATCACAATTGTTGATCAGCATTGATTTATCACCCATCTTTCAATTGAAAGAAAACAATTCCTTCAACAACTAGTATTTTAATTAATTATTACTAGTAAAAAAAAAGTCTTAAAATCTCTGCAATCAAAGCCAGTATTGAAAAACAATCACAAGTAGCAGTTCCATCATAAAACCATTGAATTGAAGCAGAGCAGCACTTAGCCTCGAGATTGTTTCTCTTCAATTTCTCCTTCAACTTAAAAAGTGCTCTCTCTTAGTGGACTATTAGCTCATATCTATCTATCACTGACGCAACAGTAATGAGCACGAAATGATTTGTTTTAGATTTTGAATGCATCACTTGGTCCAAAACCCAAAGAGATCTAGAGGTGGCGTACTGCATGCACTGCCACATCTATTTCGGCCCAATCAAAAAATAAATGTCAAATTAAATTCATAATCTTGTACGTTTTAAAGCTCACCCGGTTTTTATGGGCGACTTTTCAAAAACCCTAACACCTAAATCAAATGGCCTTTTCTTTTTTACAAACCTCAACTCTCCTTACTAGTAGGCTTTAATGTGTAATGATTATGATGCCCTATACTCTTTATAGCAGTAAGTAGTGTGTGTGGAGAAAAAAAGAATTGTAACTGTGCAATTTGTACGTGCTACAAAATACAAATCAAAGGACTCACATGTACAGTAGTTTAGATTTTGCTGTGATCTATATATATAGCCACCTAACAAATCTTCAAAAAGTTGAACAGTTAAATGTGGCCACATAGCTCAGAGTCCTTGTTTCAAGTCTCACTCAACTGCTTGTTTGAGTTTTGTTTCAAAACTATGACACTTATAGATTATCATTCCTGCGATACCACCAAATGCATTATGTAGATATATATGAACCCAAAAGGCCAGAAAGTAACAAATTACTTGCAAGAAACTTGAAAGCTATTGTATAATGAACAAAAACAAGATAAACGGAGTGTGACAGACCAAAGAAACAAGATAGTGATACACAGAAACATCATCATATTTCATTTGCTATTATATCTCTTCATAGTTTCAAACTCCAGGACATCTTAATTATAATTATAACTATTATCAAATTTACTTAGTTTATAAGCTATCCAAATTCTGCTTTGCTTGCATGCACATGCAGAACAAAAACACAAATCCCTTGAGCATGAAACTACATTTACAAACCAAAAAAGATAGAAAAAAAACATATTACTAGGCACTAGCAGTGCACTAAACCGCCATCGACTGAGCACTGTTTCCATTAGCAAACCCAACACCAAGCTTCAAATCAAGCTCAAGATTCCCATTACCACCATTTCTTTTATTGCCTTGATCAAAGTAATTGACACTACCACCAACATTTGAAAACAAATGAGCCATCGAAGTCACCACCACCGAACACTTTCTCCCACTGCTGTTGATTTTCCCCTTCACTTTCTTCACTTCAGTGGAAGAAGACGGTGAGCAAGCCGATGGCAAAACGGACGGGATTTCGAAGTTGGTCCTTGCTTTGGACCCCCTCAGACGCCTAGCCGCCGAGTCATACGCACGCGCCGCCTCCTCTGCTGTGTCGAACGTGCCCAGCCAGTGCCGGCACCGCCCTATCCGGTCCCTTATCTCCGCCGACCACCTCCCCCACGGCCTCTTTCTCACACCCCTGTAGTTCTTTTGCACTGGGATGGTGTTTTTCCTCAACCCGATATTTTGTTCCTCGACAGTGTCCGTTGTTTTGGCTTTGTTTGTAGTTTTTGTACCGAAAAGAACATCTAAGCCAACAACAGCAGCGATTCCATCAAGAACTGGAGGGTTAGTATCGATTTCGGCCTCCGTTATTGCCTTTTTCTTGTCAACAGAAAGAACCAACGGCGTTTCCGTTTCTGTTTCTGTTTCGGGTTTAAGGTCTTTGTTTTCGGAGTCAGAGAGTGAAAAGGCCACAATATCGGTGGAGTAGGGGAAATTAATAGGTGGGTTAAGGGCAGGGAGTGAAGAAAATGGGAGGTTGGAACCGATTACTGGCCGATAAAGGCATGGAGTTTCGGTGAAGAACCGAAATGTTCCGGGTGATTGGTACGTTTCAGGCCTGGAGAAAAACGGAATAGCGTGTAATGTGTTCTGCATATTGTTGAATCGAGTAGAAGAAGAGGCAGACAGAGATTGAACATGTACATGTGATCAGCTTATATAGGAAAATAATAAATACTTTTTTATTATTAAAATTATTAAAATGTGGATTACTGAATAATTTAGTTGTGGAGGATAAAAGATTTTTTAAATATACCGTAATCCCTGATGATATTTACCGAAAATTATATTATATGTCGGGTGTATACATCATCTCTCTCTCATAGCAGGCGGGCCTATACACCCGGTACATGATATACCACCTCGATATTTACGTGCCCTTCATCGGGCGGGACTAAATAGGGAATGAGATTAGGGGTGTAATTAATTTAAGGATCGGTTTGGTGTATTTTTTCAAATACAACTTCTTCAAGTATAGTTTTTATTAATAGAGTTTTTAGAATTAGAGTTTTTGATAAAAAAAAAAAAAATTAGGAGTTTAATTGTGAGTGAGAGATTTTATTAAATATTATAAAAATACTTTATTGGACAAGTTTTTTTAAGTTGTGTTATGAAATAAATGAATTACTGTTGTTAAATTAAATAAGATTATTATAGACAACTTAAATCTTTAAATAAACTTTTCAAGTTCTACTCACAAAAGGTAGTAGAGGCCAAATAGCTTTTTTAATCATCAAAAATTCTACTTAAAATGCAACCAAACTTCACCAAATTTTTTGAAAAGAGCTCTTGGGATTAAAAAAAACTCGTTTATCTCTACTAGAAGTCATACCAAATACGCAATAAGTCATGTTGAGTAGTGCTGGACTCAATTTGGCTTGGCTCGATTCAACAAGTTTTTGTATGAGTTTGAGTTTGGCTCGAGTTGTAATTGTGTTTTACATGTATTTTTCGAATGTGATTCATTAAAAAATATTAATGTGATTCATTAAAAAATATTACACTGGAGTTTAATTCGAATTCGATTATTAACCGATTTAGTTCGGTTCTGCTAATTTTTTTAAGAAAATATTTTTTATTTTTTTATTTACTTAATCAAATTTTAAATAATTTCCATATATATATATATCGAATCAACTTATGTCAATACAATCTCAAACCAAGCTAAATGCGAGTGGAGCTGGAACTGTTTATGAATGGCAGATGTTGGGAGCTCCGCAGCAGAACCTCCTTATACATCTCAAAACCATGACCTCCCTGGGTACTTCTTTATATTTCTTAGAATGAAACACTCAATACCAGGAACTATCTGAGTACTTCCTCATATTTCGTAGAATGAAACGTTGAGATTGATATGTTCACATCATCTCGAACGGACATCACACGGCTTTCCATAACCTTAACAGTCCTCAGTGAGTCTTTTGCATATCTTTCTTTCTTTGTAACAAACTGATTGTATGAGAGAGAAACAATATCTTGGGGAAATAGTAACAAACTGATAATATATGAGAGAGAACCGATGTCTCAATAGTATAATTTTTTTCTACTGAAGAGACCAGAAAAAAAGATCAAAACATTAATACAAGAGAAAACAATAATACCACGAATCTATTCATTTTCTGATGTGCATGATCCATTGAAGGGTAAGCATAGAGCATACTTATGATCATCATGAAGAAGAAGAAGAAGGGCTATGAGGCATATATAGAACTTTGGCTTCCGAGAAGAGAGGGAGAAGTTTAGTGAACACTCATGTAAGCAAACCTTAGTAATATTATTGATGAACTTTCAAAACTAAGCTTAACAAACTTTGATCCTCAACAAACTAAGCTTAACAAACTTTGATCCTCAACAAACTAAAACCATCCTCCTTATATAAGCCAGAGGAGGAAACACAAAATAAACATAAGGAATCTTGGTAGGACAAGACCTCTACCAAAGATAAACGATAACCACAAACGTGGAATAAACTTTACAAAAGCAAAAGCAGAGATGCTAAAGCTGACATAAACCAAAGCAAAAGCTAAAACTAAAGAAAAAGTTGACTAAGACAAAAGCAAAAGAAAATGCAAGACAACTGCTTTTAAAAAAGCATATATAGACAAAGGCAATAATGTCACAAAGCAATAAAACACAATAATTAAAGTCTTCATATGCTATGACTTGGAGACATGTTGCAATACTCATATTCTGAGTCATAAAAGGTGATGGAATAGCCAAAGAAACCTTTAAACCATGTTTTATTTTCAGAAGGCGTGTATTCAAATGGAGAATGAGGTTTTTCTTCTTTAAAATCTTCATAAGGGTCTTGGGAGTCCTGGACTAAAATAGTAAAAGAGCTAGGCCCGACCCTTCTTCTTTGACAATGATTCCAGAAGGATGATCAATACTCTCTTTTGGAACAATGAACACTTCATGCCTAGGACCGAGAGAAGTACTGTGAATTAGGTAATTCTAAGGCTGGAAATTATTAAAGATCGTAAGATGATTGAAAATTTCATGGATCAAATTATTATCTTGTAATAGCAGGAAGTCAGGAATACTCTTCCATTTATAAGTCTGACTTTGGGTCCAAAATAACTTGGTCTCTGGGTGTTGGAAATATGGCATGTGCATAATCCAGATAGAACAAACTTTGGTAGCCATATTAAGAGGTTGAGACCAGAGTCATTCTTTTTCCATGATCTGTTTGATTTCGTTTCTCCACCATTGAAGAGGATTAAGCCATTCGAGGAATATCCAAAACAAATAGGCTTTGTACTTGTTGTTCTGAAGGTGCTTATATATAGACCGAATTGGAAAGACAAATATCCCACTATAAAGTACTGTGAGACACCACATATACCATAACTCATCAGAGGTCATGTTCATGGAGGAATCAAGGTAGAAACCTGCGGCAAAAAGACAGTCTGGGTAAAATATAGAGAAAAAAAATGATCATTCTTGAGATGTTGGATCTTGGATTGGAAACGAAACATATGATTTTTGGCATACGTCTGGATTTGGTTAAGACTGGTAAAAGTGACCCTGGAGGGAAATACCAATTGTTCTCACTTGTATGGAGTATGTGAGAAGAGGCATAAGGCTTTGGCAGACTTGCCATAGAGACAAGAGGGATAAAGGTAATAAAGGTAACAAGATGAATGGTAAGACTTCTTCAGAGTAAGTCAGGAATCATATTATGGTCTCCTTTTATATGTTGGACAGTGAAATCATATTTAGAGAACCATTATTTTAATCTCAAGAGATGCTTGTCAGGAAGAGCCTTATTCTTGAAGTCAAGAATTTTTGGAAATGATGAATTATCCATTTTGACAAGAAACTGGTGGCCGATGAGGTGGAACTCAAATTTCTTGATCCCATACTTTACAACAAGAGATTCTTTGTATATTGTAACTGTTAGGGTTGGTGCTCTGAGCGCCTATTTCTTATGTATTTCTCTGTTAATACTTTTGTATATATTTTATCAATGAATAAAATAGACAGTTTCTGTAATATAAATTCTTTTATTATATGGTAAAGACGTAAATGACCATAGAGTGATTGGTTATGATACAGTTGCAAAAGCGTCGCAACTGACATTGAGCGGTATCATAACAATATCATTTTTTAACTGTTCCTGGTCAAGGTTTACAATTACTTGGTCATTAAGTAAACCTGTTGAGACCGGTATGTGTCATATATTGGAATGTTCGATTCTAATGGTTTCTCAATGAAACATGAGTCTCGGGAGACTCGTATAAACACGTAGGTGTTTATATCGGATAAACACTGAACGACTCGCCGAAGATTCTTAATAGATGGTACACCAACGTCAATAAGAATCTTCTCGGATTGAGTGAGTATAGTGATCCTCCGACTTGAGGTACCACTGTGGATATATGAGGTATCCTTCACACTTTGATGGAAGTCACGTCACCGATCTATTTAGATCAGACCTCCGCATGTTCGTCGGGTGTGGACTGATCCTCATGATATCCTGTGCGTATCAAGATATGATTCGTCAGTTCTGTGTACAGAGCATATATATCCATTATGGAATTAGTAATCTGTTAAATCCATGGGCCCGTGGTACACTGTAGAAATTAGTTCTAAGTGTTATTTTAAGAGATTACTAATAGAATCGTCGACGAGATTATACCTAAAGAGATTTGACGTTTATATCTATATCTATGGGATAATCCGGATACCTGTGACGGAAGGATTATACGTATGCAGTGACCTCGACCTGTATGGTTCAGAGTTTTTATCCGTGTTCGTCATAATTTACGGGTGGGTAGATTATGGACACAAAATTGGATTTCATGACGGATATGCCTGAACCTAGAGAGTCTCACTAATGAGATATACTCGTTGGTAGACCTGGCCACGGTTCCGGTTTGGAATCGGAACCGAATCGGTTGGAACCGGACGGTTCCAGTTCTGGAACCGGAACCGTGAATGACCGGTTCGATTGGGGTTCCACCCCAACGCGAACCGGTCGGAACCGCTGGAACTTTACGGTTCCAACGGTTCCAACGGTTCCATCCGGAATCATTTCCGTTCCTTTTGGAACCATAGGGTTCCAACAGGAACCCTACTTTCCCCAACGGCTCTCTGCCCTGATACAAAAAAAAAGTCGTTAAGGCTAAAAAAAATAAAATAAAATAAAATAGTAAATTCCTAATATATCCCTAATAACGGTAATAAAACGGTTATATTTATGGGCATTTTTTGTATCAAACAAATTCTAAAACTCTATAAATAGGATTCATTTTTCATTATTTCAACACACTAATTTCTCAACTCTCTCAATTTATACAATTCTCTTATTCTTAATCTCAATTAGTTATTATCATTCTCAATTTTCTTATTCTTCTTACTTATTTCTTTAAAAAAAAATGGCAACCTCATCTGAGAACATAATGTCAGATATGCCAACCCAAGAGAGCGGCCCTAGTGTCGGTGCACAATCACGGAGAAAAGAAGTTAAGGCTCGTTCCTCGGATATTTTCAAAATTCATTTTCATTTAGACCGCCAAGACGATGAAACTTCAAGAGCAATTTGCAACCATTGTGGGGTTTCCTACAAATTTTCTGGTGGATACGGAAATATGTGTAAGTGTTCCTAGAACATGCCAAGATCGTCTAAGAGTGATTTGTGTGTGAAAAGTAAAGAGGAGTTGCGGAAAAAAACTTACTTTGCTTGGATGAATTTCAAGACCTTTTCTTTGTTAAAGATGAAGCTCCAAGCTTGGAATAGAGTTCTAAACCCTTGGGTGAGTTTCCCTATCACCTTGATTCACTCCTTTATGTGCTAGCACGAACAGAAATGAAAGAAAAAATTGCCCTCCAAGAGTAGCAAAGAATCGGCCAAAGAGAGGAGGAAGAGAGAAAAATGTGTTTGTTGTGAATAGTAACTCTATCTACTTCCAAAGTTGACAAAATTAATATATACTAAAGTTGAGTGTTGTAATTGGCTTGAGTGTGCAAAAAGCAATCTAAGCTTTTTTCAACCAAATAACAACTTCCATCACTTGTGTAGACATTTGATGTAAGTCGGTGGGCCCCACTTTAAATTCAAAATTTAAGTCGGGCAATCCTTCACGCAACTTCGCTTGGGCCCAGGTTCGTTTAATTTCGAACTAAACGAATTTACCGTTGCGACATAATTAAATCTAATTTAATTAAATAATTATACCTCGCAGAATTATTACGAAAGTCGCTTACGAATTAATTCTAAATTAATTTGTTCGCTTGAATTAAAATCCAATTTTAATTCCGCGTTTAAATCTAATTTCAATTAATATATCTAATATATTATTTTAGCCCAATTAAATAAATTAAATAGAAAAATCTAATTTAACTATTAAATTTATTTTACCGATTAATTCAAAATTAATCGCGTTCTCTCTTCTCGACGAATTTAATCCCAGATAAATTCTTGACGCAATTAATCACATATTAATTCTTTCTCTATAAATTAATCCCAGATTAATTCTTGCCGTAATTAATCCCAGATTAATTTTCAATCTCATAATTAATCCCAGATTAATTTTCTATTCGAGTCAAATCTCATCGGTGAATCATTGGGAAGCGACCCAAGAGATCCATGGATATGTTGGCAGTAAATACGATCATCGGACTATCCGAACACGTGCGTACCCGGTACCACGTTCCTACCGATTTACAAGACATGGTTGGCTTCTAGCAAATCACCGTGCCTACCCAATTCTCCAGAAATATTCTTCTGTGGAATACAAGATCTTTGTCAGACGTAGTATACGTAGTATTGCGTATTACGATCCAGTATCGATATCACAAGCTATGCCTAGGGCTGGAATTCTGTCTACCCCGTACGAAGCATATATCGGATCTCTGGTAACTAGTCTCCATAATCGGATAATCATGACCTAGTCATATTATCCCGATGACTGTAGTACTTAAGAGTACTAGTTCTGTATCTGATAAGTGCGGTTTATACCCACTTATTATGGCATACTTAGCCTATTGTTTTGTTATATTTCGAGATATTTAATGTCATTTATAGTTTATTTTCTGTTTTTATTTGTAGGAACATTAATACATGGATCCTGGGATATTTACACATGTTTTGGGGACCGTACGGGAGCATAAGACACAAGACGGGAGCACCAGTGCAGAAATGTCACAGGCGCCACGGCGCCTCATGAAGCCCAGCCACAATTGACCAATTACTCATGGCGCCAAGGCGCCCACTTAAATACACAGGTGCCAAAGCGCCTGTTGGAGATCAATTACACAAGGCGCCTCAGCGCCTCTAATTCTAAGATCACATGGTGCATTGGCGCCATAAATTCCACTAAAGCAAGGTGCCATGGCGCCAAAAGCATGATACTGCCATATATTTTCCCGAGACCGTGGCGCCCATGCGCCACTTAATGGAGCTGCAGCGCTGCGGGAGAGAAACCTACGTGATCCAGGATTTAATTTTTAGGGTTTTCTAAAGTCCTAATGGCTACCAGCCTCCACTATAAATATAACAGTTCGTCCAAGATTTAAAAAGAGGCTAATACACATCACAAAACACCAAAACACATATTTTAGAGAGATCCAATGAGGAGGATTGAAGAGCAACAAGAGGAGACAAATGCGGTGTCATCCGAAAATGAAGAGATTTAATTCGGGTTTTATCATCTTGTGTTAGGAGTACGGAGTAGCCCACGGGGGACTAAACCGGAGAATAATGGAGTCGCCACCCGGTGTGAACCGGGACAAAGATTTAAGGCTGCACTCACCCCTCACAAGGGAAGACCTCAAACCGTTGGGTTCGGAATGGTCCCTTACTTATGCCACTTGTAATAAAATGATTTGTGCAATAATCTTACCAAGCCTAAGCAACATATTTCCAAGGATAATTTACTCCTAAGTTTGCATACATAGGTACAAAGCTCATATCTAAGTTTACATATAACACATTTTTATATTTTGCATACAACCTATTTGCATACAATCTATATCCAAATTTGCATACAGATAAATTGACATACGGAAGACATACAATTTCAAATTGGTAGGCACAGAAGCGCAAACACATAGCATTCATACAAGCATACATATTAAGGAAAGACATTTAAGCGCATAATAGAAATAAATAACTAAAGAGGTAATACAAATGCATAAGGTAAAAAGAGATAATTATATGCTAAGATAGACATGTCGTGATGTGATGCAGGAGGACCTGTTTACCGTGGGCGTTCGTGTGGCGTTCATATACGCGTTCAAACGGTAAACAGAAGGTTCGCGTTCGTATGGCGTTTGATAACGTTTTCGAATAGGACCAGACAGAAAACATGCGTTCGTGTGGCGTTCTGAAACGCGTTCGAACGGGGTTACAACAGCGACCTCCAAAATGCAGTAAACAACATGACACATACATGAACGGATGAATAGATGACATCTAATAAATAATAACGGGCTAAAAGCGCGGCAAAGCATCGTGGTAAAGGATTTTAACCTCTCAAAATAGAGGACCTTTAATCGCACTTACTAAGCCCATGCGCAATCAACACAATACATATATAAAAAGTAAAGACAATGATATCGGACTTCGTATACCCGATTGAACACATCTTACATTCAACCGAATATACATCAACCGGCGCGGCAAAGCATCGTGGTAAAGGGTTTTAACCCCTCAAAACAGGGGACCTTTAATCCAACTTACTAAACCCATGTGCTCGATAACATAATGCATATAAAAATAACATGCGGAAATCAAATAGTGAATAACAAATCAAAACAACATAAAATGAAATATGTGTCGTTTACTCAAGTGGTACGTGGAGTTGTATCCCGAGTACAGATCACACTACCGTCCATTCGGAATCGGCTATGAAATTTATGTCCGGGTTTCCATCCTATATACCACGAGAGGCGACACACTTTTCATTTTATTCAAGGGCCACAACATACATCATTTTACAATACATGCATTTTTTATCTATTCAAGGGCCACAACATGCATCACTCCACAATAATCATGCAAACGAAACTCAATAAATAATAAAAATACAACTGAAAACGGATGTGAAAAATACCCTCAGGTCTAACCTTTTTTGTCGACTTTCGGACTTGCGTTTCACGGAGATCGGAAGGGTTAAAGCTCCTCAACTTTTCTGGTTCACTGGTTTGCGTTTTACCTCGCTGTTTCGCTGCTCAAGCTACTATTTTGACTCCGTTTTGCTGCTGTTTTGCTGCTGTATTTCGGTCACTACTTCAGGTGTGTTAAGGGACTATTTTGGGGTTGTTTTGTGCGGTTTTGGGTACTATTTTTGGTGCAGTTTTGGGGGCGAAATAGTGCAGTGCAGGGGGGTAGTTTCGGTGATTTGTGAAGTAGTTTACTGGCTAAGTTGAAGGGTTATTATTGGCGTCAATGAGGCTGTGGTGATAGGCTCAGGTGCGTGAATTGTAGGGGCTGAGTGGAGGCAATGAATGGCTTGCTGCGTGGACGTTATGAAGGGGGTGCTGTTGGGGACGTGAAAGGCTAGTCAAGATGTTGATTTTTGGCGTGAAGGACTGTGTGAAGAAGTAGCTTAGTTACGTGATGAGAGGAGACTGGTGAACTGTGTGATGTTTTAGGGGTTTCACGTGTGCATCCCTAATGTCCAGTGTGCGTGAGGGTTGTTAAGATGAGAGAGAGTGAGTGCTTGCTAGGGTTTATGTGTGTGGCAGTGGGGTTTGTTGTTATGTCCACCTAGTGAGGCCGTGAATGTGGTGTTATGGCGTGAGGGGGGTGCTTTACGTGAAGGAGCTAGGGTTTCTTTTCTTTGTGTATGCCGTGTAAGAGAGGGCTTGGATGTGTGTCTTGGGCGTGAATTGTGAGAGATTAGAGAGGGGGAATGTCTTGGTTTTTATTTTCTATGTGGAGCCAAGGAAGAACAAGAGAGATTGAGTGTCTATGGTTTTTTTTTTGTGAGTGTATTACCGTGAGAGTCTAAGAGAGATGGAAGAGATGAGAGGAGGAATGTCTTGGTTTTTGTTTATTTTTTGTGTTTGTTTTTTTTTTGATGTGGCCGTGTATTTCCCTCTTCCATTAGGGTTTGTTATGTTTATTTTATAGTGATCTATTAGGTTTAGGGTTTGTGCATGGTTTTTGAAAGGAAACAAATCAATTAAATATGGATGCATCAATTTATTAAGGGGATAAAATCATGTAATTTGGGTGGGATATATTTATATTTGGGAAGGCTATTTATATTTTTGGTGGGTAATATATTAAATTGGTGAGTGATTTATTAAAATTTGATTTTAATTTGGATTTGATTTAGTTTAATTTAGGTAGGGATATATTTATTTAAGGAATTTAATTTATTTAATTTAGGAATTTAATTTTGGTATTAGATTTAATTTAATTGGTTTTTATTAATTAGATTTAGTTTAATTTCATTTAATTTCAATTTGTGACATGTATTTTAAATGTTTTAATTATTTTTTAGATTGGGCTTGGGCCAAGGTTAAATGGTTTGCGGGTTTTTTAGGCTAAAGGTGCTTTAAAACGGAGGTCCAACGAGTGAGCTTGGAGCTAAACAAGTGAGTAAAATTTAACGAAATATCGATTCCCTTCCGACGACCGTTTCCTGCAACTTCCTCGACTAAAAATGTAGTGCCTCCAAATGAACTCATCATAGGGACTCACATGCAAAAATGCAGTGCCTACAGTCGCCCCCACTTTGATGGGACTTGTGCAGTCTGTGACTTTGGGATTTATTCCCGAACTGTGTTGAGAGAGAGCTTTATTCTCCTGGGCTTTATTCTCGAGCTATTTTGCAAGTGGGCTTTATTCCTCTAGGCTTTGTTCCCGAACTGTGTAGAGATATGGCTTTATTCCCCTGGGCCTTATTCCCGAGCTGTGTTAAGATAGAGCTTTATTCTCTTGGGTCTTGTTCCCGATCTGTGTTAAGATAGAGCTTTATTCCCCTAGGCCTTGTTCCCGAACTGCTTTGAAAGTGGGCTTGATTCCTTTAGGCTTTGCTCCTGAACCGTGTAAAGATATAGCTTTATTCCCCTTGGGCCTTGTTCCCGAGCTGTATTGAAGGTGGTCTTTATTCCTCTAGGCTTTTTTCCAAACTGTGTTGAGAGATGGCTTTATTCCCCTGGGCTGTATTCCCGAACCGTGCTGAGAGAGAGCTTTATTCTCCTAGGCTGTATTCCCGAACTGTGCTGAGAGAGAGTTTTATTCTCCTGGGCTGTATTCCCAAACTGCGCTGAGAGATGGCTTTATTCCTCTGGGCTGTATTCTCGAACTGTGCTGAGAGAGAGCTTTATTCATCTGGGCTGTATTCCCGAACTGTGTTGAGAGATGGCTTTATTCCTCTAGGCTGTATTCCCGAACTGTACTGAGAGAGAGAGCTTTTTTCTCATGGGCTGTATTCCCGAACTGTGTCAAGACAGGGCTTTATTCCCCTAGGCTTTGTTCCCAAACTATGTTAAGGTAGAGCTTTATTCCCCTGGGCCTTATTCCCAAACTGTGTTGAATGTGAGCTTTATTCCCGAACTGTACTGAGAGAGAGCTTTATTCTCCTGGGCTGTATTCCCGAACTGTGTCAAGATAGGGCTTTATTCCCCTAGGCTTTGTTCCCGAACTATGTTAAGGTAGGGCTTTATTCCTCTGATCTGAGCTGACTGTGGGCTTTGTTCCTGAATTGTACTAAATGTGGGCTTTATTCCCGAATTGAGCTGACTATGGGCTTTGTTCCTGAAACTGATGTTGATGCTAATGTGGGCCTCGCCCCCAGAGTGCCATACTCAAAACTCAAACTCAAATGGGCCTCAACCCTGGGATTATTACCCGAATTCGATACTGTGCTTTTCACCGTTTCTGATTAGCTTGTTCTTTGTTGCTTTCTCTTTTCTTCTTCAAAACCTGCGAATACAAAACAAACACAAAACGAATGCCAAAATGTGTTACGTGTATGCATGCATGCATGAGTGTGCTCCATTTTGGAGTGCCATTTTCGGCATTTGCTGTGTGTGCTCCATTTTGGAGTGCCATTTTCGGCATCTGTTGTGTGTGCGGTCCATTTCTGAACCGTGCTGTCCGAGAATGTGGCTTATTTTTGAGCCGTTACTTGATGAGGTGGTCTTTGCCGCTACAATCCTGCGAATA